>JARPMJ010003074.1:90000-100465 GCA_033366665.1 Phoxinus dragarum
ATATTTTACTCTTTTTTTTTTTTGCTTCATCGAAATGGTACGAAACTTGGTAAAGGTTTTGGCACTTTCTGTGTGAGAACACAAAAATCACAGATGTGATTTGAACAGGTCAAATGGTCCTGAATTAATTAGCCACACTTGTGCTCCTCGCGGTCAGAAACGAGCGCATTGGAGATTAATGAGAGGAATGTCCTCTAGTGGAAGCGTTCGGTACTGCAGCCGAACAACATCTCACTGAAAACTAATGAGATATCAACCTCAAATTTGGAACACAACTTGTTTATATTTATGGCTTTGATTTTCCTGCAGTTTTAGAGTAAAACATGTTTTTGAAAATATAGATTTCGTATAAAAATTTAAAATAGTATTTTTGTGCATTTTTCATAACAAACACTTTTTTTAAGTTACTCGACAAAACGGACATTTTATCATCATTTTGTGTGTTAATGTTCGTTTAAGTGCGAAAGAGACCTCGATACTGGCCTCGATTTATGTGTCTTTCTGTTTCACATAAACAGGACGTGTTCTCTTTCGTCTTGTCGCGCTTGAATGGTTTAAAAGCATTTGCATGAAGAAGAGCGTGATCATATAATGTAACGCTTGCCAAAGGATGAGATAAAAGAGAAAAAAACGGACGCTGTGTCAATTGCGTTAAAGGGGTGGTTGATTATGACTTCACTTTTCTAACTGTAGTTAGTGTGTAATGTTGCTGTTTGATCATAAACAACATCTGCAAAGTTACAACGCTCAAAGTGCAAAGCTCATGAAGCTCCACCCTCTGTGCCGGGAGCAGCAGCTCATTTGCATTTAAAGGGACAGACAAAAACAACACTTTTTTGCTCACCCTCAAAAAGTGACAATTTTAACATGCTATATAAAAATATCTGTGGGGCATTGTGAGCTAAAACTTCACACACACACTCTGGGGACATCAGAGACTTATTTTACATCTTGTGAAAAAAAGTCCTAATGGTAACACAAGCATGTACTGACCGAGGGATCCTTTGGGACAGGGTCTCTCCACGGTCTCGCCTCGGTGGGTCGGGGGCCACTGGACCCCGCGGGTCACGCGACTCTCACACACGGGTGTGCGCGGCCCCTGCGGGCGGCGGGGGGGCCTGATGGTCACCGGGACCGTGGCTGTGATGGGCCGCCCTGCCGGAGCCCTGTTGATGGCTCCCACCGGGTGAAAGGTCACAGTCGGGGTGGAGGTGGAGGTGGAGCTGAAGCCCAGAGACACCGTGGTGGAGAGCGAGTTCGGTGGAGTGGTGGAGAGAAGAGGTGTCGAGAGAGGATCTGAGAGAGGAGTACAGCACCAGTGCAGTGAGGGTACACACAAGACAAATAGATCCTCGCTAAAGCCATGCATGTCACACTGTAAGATCTCAGTTGTCATTAATGTCAGACTGTACGGCAGTCAAGAAGCGTTAAAAACGGACACACGCAAGAAAACTTGTCTGGAGTTCATCATCAATCAATGGCAGGTTCGGTGACTGTGAGCTGCGTTACACGCGGGATAGAAATGGAACATATATTTTTGTTGGTAAGGGTGTGTTTTGAGATGGTGAGGCGTTACCTGTGGTGGGCTGCGGCGGGCTGAAGTCCAGCGGGTAGCGAAGGACGATGTAGTTGTTCCAGACGTACAGCTGGTTGTCTCTGGGGTTGTAGCTGATGGACGAGATGTGCTGGTACGGGTTTGGGAACGGGATTCTCACCAGCTCCTCGCGGTTTCGCCGCGTGTCGTAGGCGTACAGGATCAGGTCTCCGCCAACCTCACTGTCATCGTCCTGGTACACGGATCGAACCGCGTACAAGATGCCGCACGCCACGAACGCGTCGGACGCCATGCGCTTCTCGAAGCTCGTCTGCCACGTCCCCTCGAAACGCAGCGTGTACGGGTTCACCTGAGACACGAGCCAATCGGATTATGGAAAGAACTAGAATGTACATTTCTGTTCTGAGTGGTTGCTAGGGTGATGCTATGCGGTTTGTCACAGATGGTTACTGTGGAGTTCTTAACATGTTATTTAACACTTAGTTAGTCGTTATTAGCATGTAGCTATTCACTGCTAGGATGTGTAGCATGTTGGAAGTCCTGTTTGCTGTCAAAAGAGCCAAATTTGCGTATCTCTTTGATGCTCTGATGCTCTCATTTATTTTTCAATGGAAGTCTATGGGTTTGTTGCTAGGGTGCTGTAACTGGTTGCTAGGGTGTGGCTATGAATGTTTTAGGTCATTACTTATTGGCTCCTTGAGCCATGAGTCAAATGAGAGAGAGAGAGAGAGAGAGAGAGAGAGAGGGGGGGTTCTCAGGCCCAGTGCAATGGTAAGTCTATGGGACTTTTTTCGCCCGCTTTTTCATCCACTGTGCGAACATCGTGCACACGATGTAATGTACACCCGATAAATCATAGCACACCTCTCCTCAATAATCCGCACGATTTGACGCCTCATTCATGGGTCTATGACAAACGGTGCAGGAGGAGTAGCGTGCCAAACTTTTGTCCAGAATAATAATAAGTATGAGCAATAACAATGGTGATGACTTTGGCAAGCACCACTAATAACCAATCAGAACAATGCAGAGAAGAAGTAAACAGGAAGTTTACCTGGCTAACAACCAGGCGTCCGCTGTTAGCTTCAGTGGCGTATATGACCCAGAGCCCGTGTTCGTCCACGGCGAGGTCGATGTCGGTTTTCCCGCCCCAGCGGTACGGCGAAGTGTCGTGATAGTTGGCGGTTGCGATAATGGCTTCGCCACTCTTAATGCGAGTTCGCAGGTCGTATTTCACAATGTTGCGAGTGCGTTCTTTATTGTAGAACACAGCCCCGTCATACACAACGAAACCGGTGCCGTCCACTCGACTCGGCAACCTGTCGATTACACAGAAACGTTACAGTATTCAATTCAATTCACATTTACTTGTATAGCGCTTTTCACAACACACATCGTTTCAAATTCCATATTACAATTTAGAGTGATCTGTTATCAGAGGAAACTGTGTCTAAGTTATGTATTTCAGAAATGTACATATATATAATCACAGTTAGCAAAAAATGTATTAATTTAAACAATGTAATAATTAATGGCAGAAACAGTGAGCTCATTGAAGTGATGAATATTTGTTTGTTAACAAATGATTATGACACTTGAGTGACAGGTGGAATGCCGCTGATGTCACTACTAGCCGTTTGTCTGTTAGCGTCACGTCGCCTCAGCTAATCCGCCTCGCTGCACATTTTCGTTTATTCGGGAGTGACGCGCTAACAAGATAGCGATGGCTCCGGCTTTGGGCTTCAAAAATGCTCTTCAGAAACACTACGGGTGACGTCACGCACACAACTACGCACATTTTTTACCGTCTATGGCGCATACTCACTTATAGGTGGTGGTGACCCTGTTTTGGATGTAGTCGTCCCAGGAAGCGTATTCATACAGCATATCTGTGCGATAGGGCGTCCAGGGCATCACGTACAGCCTATCGCCCGCTTGCAGAGGGTCTTTACACCACGCCCCCGACTGATGCTCCGGCCTCCCGCACAGAACTGGGCTCCAGCACTCGCATTAATGTCCCAGGACACACAAAAACTGGAGGGTGGAGAGAGGCAGAGCGATAACAGAGATGAGCAGGAGTCGGGGATGAAGTGTATTAGACTAAAAAAGAGTAGATCTTATAAACAGATCTATTCTACACACACACACACACACACACACACACACACACACACAACACAAACACACATCTTACACTACCTATTGCTGTATCATGAGTGCCTGTGTGTGTGAGAAAGAGAGATTTAATTCTTAAAAGATGAAAATACAATTTCATTATAAAAATGTGTGACAGCATAGATAGATAGATAGATAGATAGATAGATAGATAGATAGATAGATAGATAGGTGAACAGATAGATAGATAGATAGATAGATAGATAGATAGATAGATAGATAGATAGATAGATAGATAGATAGATAGATAGATAGATAGATAGATAGATAGATAGATAGATAGATAGATAGATAGATAGATAGATAGATAGATAGATATATAGATAGATAGATAGGTAAATATATATATAGATAGATAGATAGATAGATAGATAGATAGATAGATAGATAGATAGATAGATAGATAGATAGATAGGTGAACAGATAGATAGGATAGATAGATAGATAGATAGATAGATAGATAGATAGATAGATAGATAGATAGATAGATAGATAGATAGATAGATAGGTGAACAGATAGATAGATAGATAGATAGATAGATAGATAGATAGATAGATAGATAGATAGATAGATAGATAGATAGGTGAACAGATAAATAGATAGATAGATAGATAGATAGATAGATAGATAGATAGATATATAGATAGATAGATAGATAGATAGATAGATAGATAGATAGATAGATAGATAGATAGATAGATAGATAGATAGATAGATAGGTGAACAGATAGATAGATAGATAGATAGATAGATAGATAGATAGATAGATAGATAGATAGATAGATAGATAGATAGATAGATAGATAGATAGGTGAACAGATAAATAGATAGATAGATAGATAGATAGATAGATAGATATATAGATAGATAGATAGATAGATAGATAGATAGATAGATAGATAGATAGATAGATAGATAGATAGATAGATAGATAGATAGATAGATAGATAGATAGATAGATAGATAGATAGATAGATAGATAGATAGATTTGTTTGTTTGTTTGCTGTCATAAACTGGTTTGCTACATTTCACTTTTGGTTAGAGTATTTGAGGTAGAGTCATGAGAGAGGGGGCGGGGCTACAGGAACCTTGGAGCCAATGAGATGCGGGTTAGTTCACACAGAGGACAGGGATTGGTTGGGACAGCTGTCACTCACGACACATCCACTCACTCAGGTCAAGCACTTCAGGAACACGGCATGTGCACACAGTTACTAAAAGAGAAGGAGTTGTTTTCTTTTTAAATGCTAAATAAACGACAACAGGTCCTGAGGGAAGCAAAGGGATGAACAGAGACACGCGTGTCGTTTGGATCTGAGGATAAATGAGCTTCAAACAGCAAGCAAATCAAAGGGGAGAGCAGAAAACAAGTGAGTGCGTGTGTGAGAGAGAGAGAGAGAGAGAGAGAGAGAGAGAGAGAGAGAAAGAAGAGAGAGAGGAAGTTCATCCTTGTGTTTGTAAGGTGTGTGAACAAGAGAAGGAGGAAAATGAAGGAGCTGCATCAAACTAGAGCACATCACAAGGGCCAGGGAGAAGAGAGAGAGAGCGAGAGAGGGAGAGAGAGGAAGACAAGATGAGGAGATGAAGAGAGACAGGAGAGAGAAACTGCGGCGTTAACATGGTCTTTACCTTTTTGGTCCACTTCTATTCAAGCGTTGAAATAGAGAGGGGGAGAGAGGTATAAATGAAGAAAAAGAGAGAGACAGAAAGAGAGAGAGACAGGCAGAAGGTGTACAGAAGAGAGAAAAAAGAGACATTTCAGTTCAACAGCAGTCTTCCGTTTCTTTTCAAGCTTAAAGGTCAAGTGAAATTCATTAGACATGAGGAGAAACATGAGGGAGAAAGACAAAAGAGAGGGGGACAAAATATTGCAACGGAAAGAGAGAGGGGGGAGGGGGGGCGAGAAAGAGAGAGAGAGAGAGAGAGAGAGAGAGTGATGGTATGGTAGGGTAAGGGACAGGAACTAGCTATGCCTCAATTAAACATCACCAATCATTGATGTGGTGATCATTTTAATCATCTGAAGCATTATGAATATTCATTAAGTGTTCTTCTGTCTTCCCTCAATCACTCTGTCCACTCTCCATCCCTCCACCCCCCCACCCAAAACAACAAACCACAGAGAAGCGGCGGAGAGACTGATTCGACACACTCGCTGCTGAAAACACAAGATTATTAGAGACATTCACATTCATATATGGACCTATTCACACCAGAGCCGGCTGACAGGGAACGTTGTCTCGAGGTTACGAGCAAACGTTCTTTCAGCAACATTAACAGTTATCTGCTCTTTAACAATGTTCTCAAAACATTAGCACAAAAATATTATTTATACATCGTTTTATTTCTGACATGTTGGGCGTTCATTTAACGTTTTTAAAATTGTACGACTTGTTTCATAACGTTCAAAGAACATTCAAAACTAACCTTCCAATAATGTTTGAAGAATGGATTGTTATAACCAGGAAAAACGTTTTTAAAACATTGAAAAAACTGAATGTTTTCAACGTTCTGAGAACATTCAGACATAACGTTTTCATAACTTTTTGGGAACGCCAAAAAATCGTTCTTGGAGCATATTTGTGTTCGCTGGGTAGACACTAATAAACTAAATGAATATAATTGTTTTGAGTTGTATTTTGCATTATAAACCAGACAGTTCTGGTCCTGGATTCTGATTGGTCGATACAGTAATCAGGTGTCAGGTACTGTGTGTTTTAGTTCATTCTAGGTAAGACATTTACTTGCAATGTTTTAATCGAACAATGTGTACTTTTATTATATTGTAAGCATTTCTGAGAGTGTGTATGGTCATGCTATATTCTGAATACTCTTTGCTAAGAGATATTTCTGTATAATTCATATAATAGACAAGACGGTAGAGTAGGGAGGAGGCTTGAAGCCAGAGAGAGAAGAAAAGACCAAATGGAAGTGATTCAAAATAAACTCGCCGAGGGTTCTGGGGTCCCAGAGGTTAAATAACACCTTCCTCCTTCCCTGTTTTGCTCTCTCTGGACCCCTTATCCATTGCTTGGGTCTGGAGCTTTGCTAGGCTTCTTCTCGTTCCAGTGAGGCCCCTTCCTTAAAGTAGGCAGTGTTGTTGAGTCGTCACCCCTCATTTACACTGTATACGTGTGCGGCGCATCACGGCTCCGACATGGTTTTGTTCCGTCCTCCACGCGGTGACAACTCACACCAGGAGCATTTCAGAAGCCAAGCGACTGGATGCGCGAGACCACGTGATTTGCCTGTCCGACGTGTTTTTTGTTGATTTTTGGGTTTCTACCTTACAGTCAATGGTTTCTACCAAGGATATATTGGTGTGCAATACAATTGGGAGTCTGCAAAGGGTGCTTATTTTGAAATTGACAGGTTTTTTTTTACTTTTATTTTGTATTTCCGGTGCGACTTGGACGCGCGTCCGTCAAAAATAGACTAGGCGCCTATATTTAGCGAAGCGGAGCGGAGAGACGCTTCCGGCAAGCTTCTGAAACGCGCCACGTCGCGGCCAGTGTAAACACAAGCATTGACCAGAATGGGCGCGATCAGCTCCGGTAGCCGTGTCGCAGCCGTAATGCGCCGCAGACGTGTGCAGTGTAAATGAGGGGTTAGGCTTCCTTTAAACCTCCTTGGCTAGTGTTTTTATAGCAACTGCTACTCAGTGCTCCGGCTGGGGCAGCACCGAGTCGTTGGGCTCCCTTTGAGCCTCTTTGGTGGGAGATTGACGGGGTTACAATGCTGAGATCTCTCCTGAGCGTCCTCTCTCAAGCCTCCTCCGCTTTCCTGGAGCTTCGCCCTTTATCCAATTCCACGTTGGCTACGTTCAAACATGTCTGATTGGAATACGATCTGAATTAGCTTATGTGAACAGCAAAACATCACATGACATTTTAAAAACCGTTTCAAGCTACATCCATATGTGATTTGAAATCTGATTTCAGTCTGATTGGATTTCGCATGGTTTATGTGACTTTCTCACGCCACGTAAAACGTAAAGTCAGACGTTGTAATAGGAAACTGCCGCTGCCGAAACAATGCTGTGTTGTTACAAAGTGCCGGACGAGCAGAAAATTACAATATGACGGAGACATAGTTTGGTTCTAACATCTCGATTGCAAACCCCTCCATGTTGCGGTTGTTGTTGTATTTGGCGTATTCCTACCAATGCAACGTCATTGCAATAGAAACCAATGCAGATATTCCAGAAAATTACAAAAAAGGACACACAAATCAGATTTGAGCAGTTGCGATACACAGTGTGGACATCAATTTTAGATCAGATTCCAATCGGATTCACAAATATCTACTGTAGTTTGCGAGTACTTTTACCATTGTTTAATCGCGCCATCTACTATTTTAGTGTCAAGTTGCTAGGCCTTCTTTAGGCCTCCCTGACAGACGTTGGATGTAGCTAGGCCTCCTCTCTCTCTCTCTCTCACTCTCTTGAGAGAGGCCCATTATTGTGTCAGGCTGATAGTCCTGTTATGTAGCTTCCTCGACCGGTGTAGGACGTACTGTATTCGTCCTATGAGCTCAGTCATAGGCTTTCTGTGAGCCTCCTTGCAAGATATCCTGAGCGTGGGGCGTCGTTAGGTCTTGACTTAGAGAGTCGTCATGCTGAGGCCTCCACTCCTAGAGCTCGGCTAATGTTTGCTGAGCTGTTCGGCTTTCTGTGAGCCTCCTTGGCTCCTTGAGCCTCCTCTCGCGAGAGAGAGTTCCCTTTATTGAGGCCTGCACTCCCAGAGCTCGGCTAGGCAGTAGGGCAGTACACTAGGTTGTTAGGCCCTCTAGGAGCCTCCTTGGGTACTGGCCTTAGTGTGGAGTGTTGCTAGGCCTCCTCTCATTATGAGAGTTGTTGTATTGACGACTCCAGTCTGAGGAGTTTTGCGGGCCGAGTTCTTTAGCTCAGTTCTGAGCCCTTTCTGGGCCGTCTCGGTATTGCCCTTGGGATAGAGCATTGCTAGGCCTCTTGTTTGAGATCTCCACTCTTCAGGGCAAGTGTTAGGCTCCTTGGACGCTGGCCTGAATATGGACGTAGTTAGGCTTCCTCTCTATAGAGTCATCGTGCTGAGGTCTCCGTTCTTGAGAAGCTCCGGTATGATCGCTGCTGGAGCACCTTAGGGATGAGGACTTCTTTGACTTAGCTCGACCAATAGGGCATATCAGGCCAAATCATACCATTGCCTATCAGAATCGATGGCTCCAACAATATTCATTTTTAATATCCCGGGCTTTAATCTCGATTAGGTGCTGAGGCATGTTTTACTCTGAATTTGTGTTTATTTGAATGTATGCTATTGTTGTATTATTTGTTCAATGCAACATTGGTATTATATTTAAGTTCTTTGTACAGTAATTTGGGCAACTGTTGTTGTATTAAATTTATAAATATAAAGACTAAAGAAAGAAGGCCACTCATCCCTTCAGTATTACGTTCCCCACAGCGCCCTCTAGGGGACGCAGCGTCTCACTCCCCTTCTCAGAGAACCATGCGTAACATGAGACTTTAAAGTGATTTCATTGTAATTTTAGTTTAAGTAATTTTGTTGTGTATTTGTGTTTTGTTAGTTTTTGGTTAAATATATATACTCAATTTTGTTGCCAGCTATTTTGACAATGTTGGCTGTATGTTATTTTCAGAGGACAGTAAATATATACTGCTATACGAGCAGGACATTGACTACTCTAAAATATATACAAGTTTCATTTCTATAGTATTGTCCCTATTGAGAAGATGTTTGCTGAAATGTGAGGGGTGTACTCACTTTTGTGAGAAACTGTATACTTTAAAAAAAAATTGTAGATCAGTTTTAAGCTTCAACATGCCAAGTCTGAATATTAGTCTACAAATGAGTCTAAATTATTGAAATATTTACTGAAAGTATATTTGATTATATTATATTTTAGTTAACTTTTATCATATTTCAATTAACGTAAAGTTTTTATATAGGTTTAGTTTTAGTTAATGACAACGCTGATTTTGCATAACTCAAAGCATGTGAACGACCGCATTGAAATTCACTTTCAATCCGTTATGATGAATTTCAATGAGAATTTCCTGAGAGTAAATCACATGATGATGTTTATTGTGTTTGCGTTTAGCTGTCGGTGTGAATAGGCCTTTACATGCCAGAGAAAGTCCAACACAAACACACACTTTCTTCCAGAGGTTCAGCAAAGTGGCACACACACACACACACACACACACACACACACACACACACACTCTCTCTCTCTCTCTCTCTCACACACACACAGACACACACACACACACACACTCTCTCTCTCTCTCTCACACACACACACACACTCAAACACACACACACACACACACACACACACACACACACACACACAGTACACACACACACACAGTACACACACACACAGTACACACACACACACACACACACACACTCTCTCTCTCTCTCTCTCTCTCTCTCTCTCACACACACACACACACACACACAGTACACACACACACACACACACACACACACACTCTCTCTCTCTCTCTCTCTCTCTCTCTCTCACACACACACACACACACACTCAAACACACCACTCAAACACACACACACACACACACACACACAGACAAACACACACACACACACACACACACACACACACACACACACACACACACACACACACACACACACTCGATCCTGTATATAATCCTGTATAAAAAGAGAAATGAAAGCATCAGTGTGTCTCGCTCAGCAAACCC
>JARPMJ010003075.1:0-100419 GCA_033366665.1 Phoxinus dragarum
GCCCTGAATCAGAACGCGAAAACATATGACACGTTTGATTTGACTTTTTATTTTTGACTTGACTTATTTTTTATTCAATCTTCTATAAATACATAGTCACTAAGACTTACCATGAACAAAATGAGCCTCACAAACTCGATCAGAAGCTGCAGGAATCCAGGCTTTCTTCGGAGCATCCAGGTTCAATCGCCTAATTGCACACAACCATTTCATTTCTTTAGTTTTTCGCGAGATCCTTTTCGGAGGGAATTCGAAAAAAACGTTTTATCAGGCCCCCAACGAGCCGTACAATCGATTCCCATGATGCAACGCGACAAACATAAACAATGACGTCACAAAAGATCCGCCTATTGATAGCTCCCTGATGCTCGCAAATGAGTTAAAATCTCCCAGAATCTAGAGCGCGCAAGCAAGAGCGCGCATGCGTAGCGAGCGGACGGCATAGAGAGGGAGCGAGAGACCTTGCGTGTGTGTGCTGTGCTGCGTTCCAGTCCACTTTTAAGGCTGATTTATACTTCTGTGTCGGGTGTACGCCGTAGTGTACGTCGTAGGCTACGCACGGCGGCAACGCCGTCGTGAGCATTTATACTTCTGCATATATGTCTGCGTTGCTCTGCAGTTAGATCGCCGAAACGCTAGTTGGCGGGGCGGGTTTTAATGTTCCAATGTGTATAGATTCCTCGTGGCTGTTTTGATTTGGCTACTACAAGCAATGGCGACTGAAAGAGAGCGGATCATGTTGGAGCTGGAGCTTATCGAGTTGGAAAAAACAGTCAATTTTAGTGAAATTTCTGAATTTACAGAACTTCTGAATTTGAAAATGGCGGGCGGTGCAGAAGAACACGCCGGAAACGCGTAGGAGGAAACGCAATGCTACCAAGCCGACCAATCACAGATCTTGCGGTCCGCGTCGTCGCGACGTGTAGTTACATTTTTGAGGAGGTGCGTGTCAGGGTACGGCGAAGGGTACGGCGTATGGTACATGTCTATGCGTATGCTACGCCTTACATACTGCGCGCACCCGACGCAGAAGTATAAATTGGCCTTTAGACACGCACTTCCGAAGTTCCATGCCGCCATTTTGAAGTGCGTTCCACTTCGTGAAGTTGACGGGGGAAGTTTATATCCACAGACCCTCGTTCCCTCGAATTTGACCGAGGGAGCGAGTCTATTTCATATGTACACTTCAGACACCTATATGTCCCACAATGCAGTACGGTTGTGACGTCACCACAGATCTCGTCTAATCACTACCACAACAAACAACTTGATGATGTTTCAATTATAATTTTTTAATTTAAAACAACCCAAGCACACCTATATAAATTTGGATGCTGCATTAAACAAATTCTTAAAGGGGATTAAAAAATAATAATAAATCAACTCCAGCTGATTCTAAGTGATTAAGGGCTTAGGACGGTCCAGTTCAGCCCATTGCGGTTTCCACCAGTAGTGACGTACACTGAAAACCCTAATAAGTTGATTGAACTTAATTGATTTGAGTAAACTCGTTCCCTCAATTTAATTGAGTAATGGGTTCTCCCAAAACGTGCATATTTAAGTTTACTTAACTTGGTGCTTATGTAGACTTGACTTAAATTGTTTAGTTCACCAAACTTGACGATTATTTAAGGTACTTAGACAATAAAGTTCACTTAACTTAGTGTTAATTTCCACTCTTAACCCAAATTAGTTGACTTTACTCGCAAATCGCGTGGAAACCCGTTGCCCTATACCACTTTAGTTTTTACACAAGCTGAAACTAAACATGTTGAGTTGTATTAACATGGAACCCTAACTTTTTACACAAGCTGAAACTAAACTTTTCATTTGAGTGTCACCATTGTTGAGATTCATATGCTGATTGTTGATGTCTATGTGTGACAAAATAACATAGCATTTAAAAAAAATCTACATAATGTTTTTTACAACTGTTCAAATTATAACAATTCTGTTGGATTTCCTGGTGAAAAAAATCACAGGTCTTTCATATCAATCATATGGAAAGATCCAGACAATAATAGATTAAACTCTAGATGAAATGAGGTGCTACTGACTTATAATCTTTGTTGATGACCTTTATTGATGATCACATCAATACGCAGTCATAGTCACTGGATCACTTACTCTTGGCTTTTTTGCTATACCAATTGTGCCTTTTAAACACACAGGTAAAGCAGCCAGAGAAAAACTAATGTTCAAATGTCAAGGGCCCAACTAAAGCCAACACTTGTCACCATTATGGTGACTACAAATTAAACAATAATTCATCAACATCTAAACCTCTGTTAATTCTCAATACCGTCTGCTGCCGAGGCCTGTGCTCGTACCGCCTTGGATGCACGTTAGACGAGGGTCTTTTCAAGTGACCAGGCAGGTTTTAACCCCCTCCCCTTCCTTATGAAACTAAACATACTAAGTTATCTCTGCTAAACCTAAGGGAAGTTAGCGAGTGAAGGTCATGACAATTTTGGACTGGAATGCAACCCTAGTGTGCCTCACGAAGCGCATGTAAGGACCCAACCAATCAATTGTCAGTGCGGGCGGGCTTTTATCTCTACTCCTGAACCGAATTAATCAGAACCGAATCCTGATAACGACAAAATAAACCAATACCGACATAAACATTAATATCTTTGGGTTCAATATACATCACATGACTAAACTCATCGTTTTCAAATACCTTAGTTTTGACAGTCCACGCGTAACACGAAACGTCTCAGTGTGAACGTAAGACCAAAACATAGATATAAACGAAACCGCATAGAGTGCCGAAGTTATGACGTCACTTTGTAGGCCAAAACGCGGAAGTGAGTTAGCATTTTAGCACTTCCGGTTCCCTCGCCCTAAAGTCTATGGGTTTTTTGAATGGGTTTTTGCTAAATTGCCTGAAATAAGGTCTGTGGTTAACAAGGCCTCTAAATATTTTCACGTTTTGATCTATGACATAAAACACACCAGTTATAACCTGCTTGTGATTTTTTAAAACTTTATTGTGACTTAAAAACGGTGGTTGCTAACAAGTTGCTAAAAGGGACTACATCCTTTGGCGGGGACTTTAGACGTCATCATGACAAACAGGAAATCTCTCACTACTAACCCGCGTTTCAGCCTCACGTTCTTTATTTCTGTGGAGAGACTGTTCGACAATGGTGTTTTGTTTTGTCCCGAGATGCAACCACAAGTCGTTGAATGAAAGATGCTCGTTTTTTTTTCTGGCGAATTAGCAAATGGTATGCAAACATACAATCAAACATAATACAGTGAAAGGTAATCTTTATTAAAAGGGCACCTATTATGGAATTTTGAAATTTACCTTTCATGTAGTGTGTAACATAGATCTAAGTGAACAAAAAACATCCTGCAAAGTTTGAAATATGAAAGTGTACCGTATATAAAGTTATTGTCTTTCAAAAGTAAGAGTCGACTCTGAGTCATTTTTATGAATCGTTAGAAGACCGAAGCTTTTTCTCTGACTAGATGACGTCAACTTGTCAAGTTATTTGAATACGATACGCCCACTTATTGCGCTCCAAGGCCAGCAGGGAAAACATCAGGGCGACGAGACGCTGTGTTCTGAAGTGCGGCTCAAAAGCCAACTTTTTTCATCTGCCCAAGGAGGAGCATTTGAAGACTAAGTGGCTACAATTCATATAACTATACCACAGAAGTATAGTCCGAGCCTTGTGCTTTGCTCGCGCCATTTTCAAGACGATTGCTTTACCAACTTAAATGCACTCAAACTGGGATTCGCGAGCCGGCTGATGTTGAAGGAAGTTCAGTTCCAAGTGTACCGTATTTGCATCAGCATCCTCATCCGTATCACAACCTGTAAGTGTTATTAATAATTGTTGCTTTTATGTTTTATGTAGCATGCTTAATAATTATTTTGTTTGTTGTGTAAGCACCGTTTAGCTTCTAGGTCTTCAATGACAATTGTATTGAGATATGTGAAGTGTTTGTCGTTGTTTTCGGGAGTTGTCTTAAAGAATAGAGTAATACCTCATAGTAACGTAACTGCATTTTTTTTTTTTTTTTTTTTGTAAAAACGTTATGTTTATGCATCGGGCTAACGCAAACAAAGACTGATTGTGCTTTTACAATATGAACTCTGGGCTATGCTCGCTAACATAACATTACATTCTTTATCTTATTTTTAGTTTTTTACTACAAACTACAAAGCAGTGGACTATAATAATTATTATAACACAATTTAATTGATAAAAGCATCATTGTACTCCGTGTTAAAAATAAGTATTATCTATGTAAACACTGCTGGGTCATCTGACCAATCAACGCAGATTAGCGTCGCAAGAGAAGGGGTTTGAAAAATGAGTCGTTGAACGATTCATTTGTGAGTCGGTGAGCAAATCAGGTAAAAATAAATGCATATTATACGAAAACAAAAGTGTTTTTTGTCATTGCATGCATGTAAAAACTGTTGTTGGGGACTCCCTAAACAACATTAGGGACATTTTAAATGTCATAATAGGTGCCCTTTAAAGTTTATTTGGGGCACAATGATCCGGCATAATAATCTTAATCACAAAGAAAATAATATTAAGGTTTATATAAACTAACAAAATAATAAACGAATAAATAAAACATTAACAAAAGATAAAAAAATCTCAGAGAGGCACGCATAAACAAAATTATTTTCTAACATTTTTGGAAAAAACGAATGGGCAATATTTCTCATGAAAAAGTGGATAAGTTCATACAATAGGGTTCATACCTCTTATATACTGTCTATGGTTCATACACAGCGCAGATCATAATGAACGCTTGATGATGACGTTGATCCGCGACCATGGTCAGAGTGGTGTGCTGTAGTCCGTTTATAGCCTACCGTTAGCATTTTATATCTGACGGCTTTATTTAGGCTTCAAAATGTATACATTTTGGATTAACTTGTAAAGATTATCTTGATAGACAAAACGTGTAAGGGTCACAACTCTTTGTTGAACACAGATCTTATTTTTGGCGATTTTCCAAAAGTCTATGGGGAAAATGCATAGCTTTTCGATCGAGGGAACCCATGCGCCGCTAACTTCCGGGTTGGCCTACAAAGTGACGTCATAACTTCAGCCCTCTATTAGTGTGAACAAGGCCTCTTTTTTACATTTGAGCTCATCTGAGGAACTCTCTGTACGTCCCTACGGCATATTAAAATAAGTGAACACCCATCAAACTAGTCGTGACTAAAATAGTTTGTGTGCTTAGGCTTATTTAACTGTCATTGTAATGCAGGCACCTGAAAATAATTGACTTTCATTGAGTTGATCAGCGAGTTTTCTTTATAACCGCTAAACAGTCACACAACACCAACCACATTTTCTTCTAAGGAAAGAAAATAGAAAGTAAGAGGTTCTTAAGAAACCATTTGAGAACATCTTAAGTATTTTTCAAGAATGGCTTATGAACCTCTTGGAATAGATCTTCAAAATTTGTTATAACATTTTCTCGTTTCTGGTTTATTATCCCCATATACTGTATGTATTAATAGGTATGTATGATTAGGTGTTAGGATTAGCCAGTCAGGTATAGCGACCTCAACGAGGAGGATAATAATTCAGCACAACACATTAACGTTCCTGCATGGATAAAGGTATATTAAAGGTAGCCTAATAAAATTATGATCAGAGATATGAAATATCATACTGCTTACCACCTGAAGACAAGTTTATTCTTATTAAAAATAAGAGAGTATGTGTTTCAGTCTACCTTTTATGTACTTATCGGACCTATTTATAACACAATTAGGTCTATACTTAAGTATACAGAAAAGAAAACGTATCTTTAGTCAACAAGTCAGCTTTGAGGTGGAACTGCTCACTTATACTTTAAGTTCATTTTATTATGTCAGGTTTTTTTTTGGTTCAAGTGGCATTTTTAAGATTCTTATAATCACTGTGTCATAACCATTTCTACGTTTACATAAATGAACTTATACCTTTTTTTGGTAAGGGCTCACTGTATTACAGTTTGAGAATTACTGTTAAGATAAAATGAACTGAACAACGACAATGCATTTAACAATGCATCATTACACTAGTTACAAAGATGCATGATTTAAAGATACAATATGTAATTTTTTTCGCCACTAGTGGTCGCTAATCTCTTACAATAACGAAGGCGTATAGTTTGATGACGCAAAATTTCATGCGGAATTATGGATCTTGTCGTCAAGCCGATGGATCTAATAATGTTTATAGATGAGTGAATACATTGATGTTTTTATCATGACTGTGGGATAAAACAGGCGCGATTGCTAATGAGAGACAGATATCAGCGCCACACGCGAGTCCCGCGGATATAGAGGAATGAGGACATTTCATTTCTACTGAACTAACGTACCCGCTAGTGCTGTATAATACTCACACATGACAGTTTATTAGACGAATGAAGCTTGTGAGGTAACGCAGCGCTGTTCACTCGCTCTACACTATCACACTAAACTGCATTTGAGTGTGTTAAAGTTATAATGTTATTCTGTGTGTTAGTTTGTCTGTTTGAGACTAGCAGTAAGCTAGATCAACATTAGAATAACATACAGATCATATTCTAACATGTCATCATGTTGAGCTATATAACATTGATTAGTTTTATGTACATTTACTCACCTGTCTACTAACGTACATGTACGAGCGGCGTCTCTGTCGAGTCGAAGTTAGTCGCGGACGCTAGCTCTCGGCGTCTCGAAAACGCCACGCTGATATTGATCCTCGGTTTAGTTCTCCTTTTGTTCCAAAGTCTGCTTACCATGATCCATAATGTTTGAACGAAACAACAACAGCGCGAGCGCCGCTAGACGTAACGCTGTTGTCCACGTCTGTCACCATGGTTACTATGGCAGAATGAGCGGAAACCGGGGATAGCGCGGATATTACGACAGTGAACAGGGACGGGCCATTATAAAAATGGGAATTTCTCTGAAATTAAAAATCTTTGGGAACTTTTGGGATATTGTAAATACACAACTGCAGGAAATATATCACACTGTGCAAGTGATTTTGGGACATTTTATTAGAAAATTCTTACATATTGTACCTTTAAATTCTTAACATTCTTAAGTGACAGTACTCTACATTACAAAAATAAATGTTCACCACTTGCTTCACTAGAACTCATCAAGAAAGCAAAAATATGTTGTGACTTAAAGGACTTCCTCATTACTACAACCACAGACAGTTACGATCTGTGATCACTGCCAAGAATCTTGTGGTTCAGCTCAAAATGTAGAATAGATTTATTCAGAGCGAAGGCTGATCTGGAAGCACCGATCGCTCCACAGAAGCTCTTCCAATCCCAAACAGATCCAAGTGAGCCATTTAACACCAGCATTTGGAGAGGTTTTTTTTGCTTCCCTCGGTCATTGAGGACTTTTGTCGGACTTGAACCACGAATACACACAAAAAATGTAATGGATTCGAGGAGTTTTGTGGTTGACATTTAAAAAAGTAACAGATCCTCCCCTCGCTGGTCAATCTGACCCCCTTAGGAATGAATGGATGCGAGGAATGCTTTAGTACACACACAGAAAAACCTAAAAAAGCTCAAAATTAAAAACTTAAAATGCTAAAACTTTACCAAAAAAATATTTTCTGAATGCATACTGAAGAAAACACTGACTAGGATCCAGAAACAGCTCATTTGCTCCATATATAGAGCTATAAGGCCATCTAGTGGCAAGAGTCATGAAATATAATATAAATATTGTTTTATTTTTTCCACAAGAGGTCGGGAAAGACACCCAATGTAAGATATTTTGAGCTGAATTATGCATGAAAGTGTGAGTTATTTTTAATTTAAGTTGAAAGAATGTGAGGAATGTGCTGAAATTACTGTTTGTTTATTATTTATTGATCATACCTAGTAATTTAAAGGTAAAAAATAAAATAAAATAAATTAACAAAATAAAAAAAAAATAAGCTTCCTGGACAAAACAAAAAGTATTTTTATGACTTGAATGACAGATGTGTTACAAAGTGTGAGAATACGTTTGCAAAACTCAAAAAAATTAAGGCAATCAGTTGCCTCAAAAGATTTAAGTTAAGAAATTCAACGTTTAAGTAAGCAGAACTGGCAGATTTTTATTTTGTACTCAACTTGAAATGTTTGAGTACACTAATTCATACATTTAACTATTTTTCATGTATCATCAATGTGAACATTTTTATTAGTGTAAACTTAACCTTCCAGTTCAACAAATGCTAATATGTTAACAATAGCATGGATAGTATTTGCAGCATGATGTGCAATATTACATCTTGCTCTCAAACCAAGCCGCATGCACCACGGCACTCGTCATCATGATGGTAACTCTCCTAAAATCATCATTAACAGAAATTCTTCTAAATTAGCATAACAAAACACGAATCACTGCTAAATCTCCCACTTAACATTAATCTTGCACAAAAACAAAACACATTATATTACACTTAATTTTAGCATTTACTCTCCCTTTCGAGTGCCATGAGCAAAGCATGCTGGGAAGTAAATGCATGCTGGGAAGTGAAAAAAGCCCAGTTTCAGTTAAACTTAAGTTCGTCTAAATTAAAACTCAAAACAATGAAACCATTCAGTTTACTTGAAATATATCAGTTTTGTGAACTTGAAGGAAAAAGAAAGTGCTACACTCTAAAAAATGCTGGGTTGTTTTCAACCCAAATTTGAGTCAAACAAGCCGTTGGGTAAAATTTTTCAATTTAAAATGTTAACCCAACGGTTGGGTTCGTCCATATTTGACCCAAATTTGGGTTAAAACAACCCAGCATTTTTTAGAGTGTAAATTAGTCCTAACTAGTAAAGTTAGTCCTACTCAAACCAATTCAGTATTTTGAGCGTTAGGGTTTAAAGAGGGATAAAGTAACAGGCGCCTATCAGAAGATTCACTGGCGAGGTAAAGCCTCATTAAGTCGATTGGGAGAGTTTTGGAGCAAGACACTGTGTGGTGATGGAGATGCCAGATCACCTGATGAAGAAATGAGGATGGTTTATATTAGGAGTAAATGATGGAGATCCCCATGAGCCGAGGAGGTCGGACAGGGCTTTCGGGATGAAGATAAGGGTATCGATGGAGGATTTGACTCTCCATCAGAGCATATGAGAAGAGCAGAGCGCTAAATCATATTTATATAGATGTATAGTGTGATGAATGGAAGGATGACCCAAAAGCGATATGCAGCAGAACAGTCTTTTATTAACAGAAAGGACTGTCCGGAGGTAAGCAAAGTAAAAGCTCAATAAAGTTCAGTTCAACAAAGGATCCTCCGCAAATGCAGGTAGACAGTAAACAATATAATCTTCCGTCCAGACAGCAGAACGTCACAGGTGGAGAAGGACACTGTTCGAGCGCCAGCCACCTCAGGTACTCACAGGAGACGGTGTAGCAGTGGATGAGAGCAGGTGCTAAACAGCTATCAGCAAAAGCACATCTTTAGCAAACAGGTACTTGGTGAAAGCGCAAACACACACTGCGCGCACAGGACAAAACAGGACAGGAACGAGAGGTAAGCACGCATAGACTTGATACAGGTATCTGATGAAATAATCTGGCAGAGAGACTGGGGAAAAGCAAGGCTAAGAAGGAGCAGACATAATTAAGGAAAGAGAGAACAGGTGAGGAAAGGAGGATAAGGTGATAGGTGGCGAGTGGATACAGCTGGAACTGATGAGAGAGAGATGTGTGCGTAAATGTGGCAATCAGTGTGAATGTCCGTGTGTGTGCGTGTGTGACCAGAAGAGGGAGACAGAGGAAAGAGAAAGAGAACCGGGATCCTGACAGTACCCCCCCCCTCAACGAGCGCCCCCTGGCGCTCCGAGGGAGGAGGCAGGCGAGAGCGGAGGAAATCATCGATGAGCGAAGGGTCCATGATGTCCCGGGCCGGACCCAGCTTCTCTCCTCAGGACCGTACCCCTGCCAGTCTACTAAATACTGATGACCACGACCCCGGCGGCGCATATCTAGAAGTTTACGGACCTTATAAATGGGGGATCCCTCTACGCGAACAGGAGGAATAGATGGACGCGAGGGCGCGCGCAGAGTAGGTTTAATACAGGATACGTGGAAGACTGGGTGGACACGACGAAGATTAGGGGGAAGAGAAAGTTTAACCGCAACAGGATTGACGATCTTGACGATACGGAACGGACCGACAAAACGAGGTGCCAGTTTGCGGGACTCAGACTGGAGAGGTAGATTGGACGTGGAGAGCCACACCTTTTGGCCACAAATGTAGCGTGGGCTCTTTATGCGACGCTTATTGGCGTTGATGCTCATGCGTCTCCTCGAGCGACATAGTGCGGATCTCACGCTTCTCCAAGTGCGCTTACAGCGGTTAATAAACGCTTGAACGGACGGAACGTTAGACACCGAATCTTGTGAGGCAAACAGCGGAGGGTTGATACCCCAAACAGCAGTGAAAGGGTGAGAGACCCGTGGCCGACGTAGGAAGAGAGTTGTGCGCATACTCTGCCCAAGCGAGTTGCTCAGACCATGACGAAGGATTGCGGTGAGCCAGACTGCGGAGGATGCGGGCAACGATTTGATTGGCCCGTTCAGCCTGACCATTAGTTTGGGGGTGAAACCCGGACGAGAGGCTAGAGGAAGCGCCGATTAGGTGACAGAACTCTCTCCAAAACTGAGAGGCGAATTGTGGTCCCCTATCAGATACCACGTCAGTGGGTAAGCCGTGTAATTTGAAAACATGATCAACCATGACCTGAGCAGTCTCTTTAGCTGAGGGGAGTTTAGTGAGCGGAATGAAGTGCGCAGATTTAGAAAAACGGTCCACAACAGTTAGAATTACTGTGTTCCCAGCGGACGGAGGGAGACCAGTGATGAAATCGAGCCCGATGTGGGACCAAGGGCGAGACGGAACCGGTAAGGGACGAAGCAAACCGGCCGGAGAGGAATTCCCGGACTTAGTCTGGGCACAAACCTCACAGGCGGCGACAAAACGACGCGCGTCACGTTCCAAAGTGGGCCACCAAAAGCGTTGGCGGATCGTGGCGAGAGTGCCCCGTACGCCGGGATGGGCTGACAATTTAGAGGAGTGACCCCAGCGGAGGGTAGCGATACGAGCAGAGACAGGGACAAACAGGAGATGTCTAGGACAGTTGCGCGGAACTGTAGCGCGGACAAGAGCACGTTTAACTAGTCTCTCGATTCCCCAGACCGCCGCACCCACAACACAGGAAGAAGGAATAATCTCCTCCTGAGCAGTGGAGGGGGTTGAGGAATCGAATAGGCGAGAGAGAGCGTCTGGTTTAACGTTCTTAGATCCAGGACGAAAAGAGATAGTGAAATCGAAACGCGTGAAAAACAGAGCCCAACGGGCCTGGCGTGCGTTCAGTCTCTTGGCAGAGCGGATATATTCCAAATTCCTATGATCTGTCCAAACTATAAAAGGAATCGGGGATCCCTCTAGCCATTGACGCCATTCCCCCAAAGCCAGACGTATGGCGAGCAACTCGCGGTTCCCGACGTCATAGTTGCGCTCAGCGGGCGAGAGCCGATGCGAAAAAAAAGCGCAAGGGTGTACCTTCTCGTCGGCTGATGAGCGTTGAGAAAGTACAGCCCCGACCCCCACCTCCGAGGCGTCGACCTCGACGATAAACTGTCTCGTGACGTCGGGAGTAAGCAGAATGGGAGCGGTAGTGAAAAGAGTCTTAAGAAAATCGAAAGCGCGCTGAGCAGGAACAGACCACTGGAATTTGGACTTTACCGAGGGTCAAGGCGGGGTGAGAGGAGAAGCCACCTGACTAAAGTTGCGTATAAACCTGCGGTAAAAATTAGCGAAACCAAGGAATCGTTGTAGTGCGACACGAGAGTCAGGAATGGGCCAATCAATCACCGCCTGGACCTTAGTGGGATCCATACTGACCCCCTCCGCGGAAATGACCGATCCGAGAAACGTTACAGAGGGAGCATGAAACGAACACTTCTCCGCTTTAACGAAGAGTCGATTCTCCAGTAAGCGCTGGAGAACTCGGCGGACGTGTTGGACGTGCACTTGGAGCGTGGGTGAGAAAATCAAAATGTCATCGAGATATACGAAGACGAATATATTGAGCATATCCCGGAGTACGTCATTGACAAGGGCTTGAAAAACGGCCGGTGCGTTGACCAGGCCGAACGGTAAAACCCGATATTCGAAGTGACCAAGGGGCGTGTTAAAAGCGGTCTTCCACTCGTCGCCCTCCTTGATGCGGAGGAGATGGTAAGCGTTTCGTAGGTCGAGTTTAGTGAAAATCTTTGCTCCCTGTAATAATTCAAAGGCTGAGGACATCAGCGGCAAGGGATAGCGATTCTTAACGGTGATGTCATTCAGCCCCCGATAGTCTATACAGGGACGCAAAGAGCCGTCTTTCTTCTTCACAAAAAAAAAACCGGCGCCGGCTGGAGACGAAGAATGCACAATAGTGCCTGCGTTGAGAGATTCTGAAAGGTAGTTCTCGAGCGCTTCGCGTTCTGGGGCAGACAAGGAATAAAGTCTCCCCCGCGGAGGCGAAGCGCCCGGGAGAAGGTCAATGCTGCAATCGTACGGTCGATGAGGAGGAAGGGAGGTGGCCCGGGGAACGACTGAACACCTCCTGCAGATCGTGATAAACCTCCGGTACCCCCGACAAATCACCCGGCTCCTTCTGAGAAACAGAAACAGAAGAAACAGGAGGAATGGCAGAGGTTAAACATTCAACATGACAAGATAACTTCCACGACAAAACAGAATTATTAGACCAGTTAAAGTGGGGGTTATGCTGAACTAGCCATGGGTGACCTAACACTACTGGACTAAAGGGGGAGCGAAAAATAAAAAAAGAAATAGTCTCTCGGTGGTTCCCCGAGACAGTGAGTGAGAGAGGAATGGTCTTCCTCCGGATCCTAGGAAGGGAACTGCCATCTAAAGCAAAAAGGGAGGAGGAGTCTCTTAAGTCTATGAGGGGAATACCTTGCTCTTGAGCCCACGTCTCGTCGAGGAAATTCCCCTCAGCCCCAGAGTCAATAAGGGCGGAGCCAGTGACAGAGGAACCGGACCAGCAGAGAGTGAAAGAAAGAGTGGTACTTGACCTCGATGGAGAGTCCCTGGAGGGAAGCGCTCGCCAGTAGCCCTCCTTTTACTGGCGAGCCCTGGCTTTTACCGGGCACACGTTGACAAAGTGATTAGAGGAAGCACAGTACATGCACAGGCGGTTGGATATTCTCCGCTCCCGCTCCCTAGATGATATGCGCAATCCTCCGATCTGCATAGGCTCCGGCTCAGTAGGGGGTGGAGAAGCGACGACAGGTGGTGAGGAGAACAGGGAGGATTCCAGACTGCGGGGCCCGGTGGCGCAAAACGAAACGCTTCTCTATCCGAATTGCCAGGTCGATTAAGGGATCCAGACGAGTCGGCGTCTCGCGGGCAAGGATCTCATCCCTGAGCTCAGGATTAATTCCCTCCTGAAAGCGGGCCACTAGCGCCGGTTCGTTCCAGCCACAAGTAGCAGCCAGTGTGCGAAACTCAATAGAGAAATCCGCAACAGAGCGCCTCCCCTGGCGCAACGAGGAGAGAACTCGCGAAGCCTCCTCTCCGTAGGACGAACGGTCAAAGACCCGGATCATCTCGGTCTTGAACTGGGAAAAGTTAAACACACAGTCCGCCTCAGTCTCCCAGTGAGCTGCTCCCCATTCACGAGCCCTTCCGACTAGGAGAGAAATGACGAAGGCGACCCTGGCTCGGTCAGAAGCATAGGTCGAAGGCTGAAGGGCAAAGACAACCTCACATTGAGTCAGAAAGGCGCGGACATTGGGTCGGCTCACCCGAGTAGCATGGGGGGTTGTTGATCCGTGGTTCCGATCTTTCTCGAAGATCCTGAGTGGCTGGAGTGTCTTGATGAAACTGATGAAGTCGAGATGAGAGGCACGATACCTGTGAGGCCAGAGACTCGACGGCCTGTCTCGCGGCGGAGATCTCCTCTTCATGCCGGCCCAACATCGCTCCCTGGTGCTCGACAGCAGACTGAAAATGATTGCCGCTCGCTGGGTCCATTTGTGGCCAGATTATTCTGTGATGAATGGAAGGATGACCCAAAAGCGATATGCAGCAGAACAGTCTTTTATTAACAGAAAGGACTGTCCGGAGGTAAGCAAAGTAAAAGCTCAATAAAGTTCAGTTCAACAAAGGATCCTCCGCAAATGCAGGTAGACAGTAAACAATATAATCTTCCGTCCAGACAGCAGAACGTCACAGGTGGAGAAGGACACTGTTCGAGCGCCAGCCACCTCAGGTACTCACAGGAGACGGTGTTAGCAGTGGATGAGAGCAGGTGCTAAACAGCTATCAGCAAAAGCACATCTTTAGCAAACAGGTACTTGGTGAAAGCGCAAACACACACTGCGCGCACAGGACAAAACAGGACAGGAACGAGAGGTAAGCACGCATAGACTTGATACAGGTATCTGATGAAATAATCTGGCAGAGAGACTGGGGAAAAAGCAAGGCTAAGAAGGAGCAGACATAATTAAGGAAAGAGAGAACAGGTGAGGAAAGGAGGATAAGGTGATAGGTGGCGAGTGGATACAGCTGGAACTGATGAGAGAGAGATGTGTGCGTAAATGTGGCAATCAGTGTGAATGTCCGTGTGTGTGCGTGTGTGACCAGAAGAGGGAGACAGAGGAAAGAGAAAGAGAACCGGGATCCTGACATATAGGCCTATATATGCGGTAATGTGCCGCTCACTCAACCCAGATGCTCTTTGGTGATTTGAGAATCAAATTGAGAATCATCAGTGAACAATAAGAAAAAGCAACATATCTTTCCAAACATGAGAAGCATCGATGAACCTCCTCTCCGACAAAAGACCACATTTAATAACATGTTTTCAGAGCTGTAAAGTCCAGCTTCAGAAAGTAAAAGTCCTCCTCAGTGTTTTGTTCCAATCACCCGGATTTGCTCATTAGCAGTTCTTCAGCCAGGAGATTAGTGATATTTAGTGCATGGCTGGAATAAACATACGGCAGGACTTTTACTTTCTGACCCCTGGACTTTATAGCGGGGGACAACACAACACGGGGCTCGTTAACACACTTGTTTTAAATATTTACACACATGCCAGCATGACGAAACTTAGTGTATTTAGTTCCCATATCACAACACTATATAGAGAAAAAAATGCGCCAAAATTCAGAAATCTTTGTAAGATATATCACTGAACATTTATTTAACCATAGGGAATTAGCTTTTTTTTTTTTTTTTAAATAGACAAATCTGATATTATTTTAATCTCCAATATGTTATTTAACAGTTGAGATAGTTATGTGATGCTTTGCTAACCAGCAGAAGACACTCGCATGGTTTAAACCCCAGTTGTGCAGGCAGGGCATGTTGTCACACTGTGTCATAATACTATTAGAAATATGATATTCTATTCTATACTTTTATGAATTCTATTGAGAAAACATGAGAAAAATGTGAATAAAGACTGAGAGTCAATGTTCAGAAATAATATCATGTTTTGAACTATGCTGTGTTTTCCGGTGTGTTTGTTGTCAAACTCAAAAATGTGTTTATTTTTAATTATTAAAAAATGTCATTATTTTATATGAAAACATTAATAATTGTATTTTTATTGAGAAAATATTTTACTTTGTCTTGATAGATAGTATTTTAATGGTCATGTTATAATGAGCCCCACCTATGGGGCATGTTGTCACACTTCCATTATTTCGGGGTATATCAAGAAAAAAGTATAGGCCTACACTGTATTAATAAAACAAAACCACACAATTGTACTAGACATGTGGGAAATTATTGTGGGGGGAAATAAATACTCTAAACCCTAAGTAGATACAAACTGAAAAAGTTGTGCCCCTACACCTCTGCATGTTTTTACTCCAGACTCACTTCATAATGAGAGTTCAGATGGAGCAGCATTTACATTAAATAAACATAAATCTCACAAACCATCTGTGATTTAGCATTAAAAATAATAGCAGCCTTTTCCCAATCGCGTGCGGTTAATTTTGATGAATATTGCAGCCCTAATCACGGGCATTGTAATGTTTAAAGCGGATATATGCATTTTAAATGTCAGTACACCGGGAATATTTAAAAATGAGCCGCGGTTCATTCATAAATCTGCACTCTAAAAAATGCTGGGTTGTTTTAACCCAACTTTGGGTCAAAAATGGACAAACTCAGCCGTTGGGTTACATTTTATAATTACATTTTTAACCCAACATTTGGGTTTGACCATATTTGACCCAAAATTGGGTTAAAACAACCTAGCATTTTTTTAGATCTGGTCTTCATGCTGTGGAAATAATACAAACCGCAGCGGGGAACATTATCAATAACCTTGTGATTATAATGCTGTGTTATGTGATATGTGGTGTATTCCATTCTTGCATTTCTTTAATAAAAAGTAAGTATTTTACACACATGATTTTTCGAGCCTCTTTAAATAGGATGATGAAATATGCGAGTCCATATGGCATCAAAAAGTTTGAGAAAGTTTGTAGATAAGGAATCCGTGATGAACTGTAGCCTAAATTAATAAGTCACAACAATTTCGTGCTATTGATACTCAGGGGCGGATCTAGAAAAAAAAATCATGGGGTGGCAAGCAGGGTCAGGGATAATTTCTGGGGGTGGCGAATGTTTATAGCGGGGGTACGCAAGTTTTGCTTGATCGCAAGGCAATTTTTCCGTTTAGGTGAAGGCTGAGCCTCCCAAACTTATATAGAAAAGTAGCATTGATATTATAAGTCGTTTTTTTTAAACTCAGATAAAATTGTAACTTTTGTAAAAAAAAAAAAAAAAAAAAAAAAAAAAATCATCTTGGGAGCCACAGGAGTTGGCACCTGGCTCCTTATTTAGCTATAAAGTTATTATAATTCTTTGTCCTGTAAAAAAGTACTAACTGAGAGTGAGCCTCTGTAAGCACCCAAGTAGCTTCTAGAGCAGATGTGAGACATCACATTTGTTAAACAGACCAAAAGAACTATTAAATTAATCAGGTTTTGAAGATCTGGATTGCAACTAGCCTAGTCCTTGAAACAATGCATTTATAAAGTGCCAGGTTGATGACTACACTAGAATTTAGACAGTTCCAGACAAGGACAAAACCTGGAAGACTTTTCCAAACCAGGACTAAACATGGAATGCACCACTAGGTATAATCTGGGACAAAAAAAAAAAAAAAAAAAAAAAATGTGTCATAATGCTTTTCAAAAAAAACAAAAACAAGTGGTTTTATTTATTTTAAAGCTTAAGCTTGAGTAAGCAAACTGTACTTTTTATGTAGGCTAATTTATGTAATAAATAGAACCTTATTGTAAAGTGTTACTGATTAGTTATACACCGATTCATTAAAATGAATCGGTTCAAATGAATCATTAATTCGCGAATTGGACGTGTCATGCGCGTTGTGTGATTATCCCAGCAGAAGGACATTGACATCCAATATTTCTGTCAACACAGAAAACATTTCATCACTGGATATTTTTTCCCCGTTTAATTAAAGTGTTATTTTATGTCAGCTGAATGTCCAGAACGCTTTTCAGAGAAGATAAGGCAACTTATTAGCACAATTCACACCCATCGGTAATTCAGAAAAAAAAAAAAAAAAATCTCTGAATGCTCCACATGAAACTTTGGTCTTCCGACCTTTTACCACCGTGTCGATTTATTTTGATTAATATGTGCGAGGGAGAGAAAGCAAGACAGCGCTTAGTTTGGAGATGGTGAATTGTTTTACACTTTCGCCTGGCTCCGAAGAGAGAGAGAGTGCGCGCACGCGACCGTCTCTCTCTCTCTGCTCGTTCTTGCAGTTAAACATGCGCCCTGTCACAAGCGCGGCAGTTCATCTACATTACTCACCGATCAAATAGACTTTGGCGGGACAAAATTTCACTTTGGCCGGCGCTAAAACAAGTACAATGCAGGAAAATTCATGCGTGAATTTAACTGAAGTAGTAGCCGGACTGGCTGACATCAATGGGGTGGCAGCTGGGGGGGCAAGACCTTTACTAGGGGTGGCAGCTGCCACCCCGTGCCACCCCAGTAGATCCGCCCCTGTTGATACTGCAGCGGAAGTATTTTACGCTATTGGCTTCTGCTTTTCTAACGCGAAAGTGCGATAAAGGCTATAAATTCTCTATTATAGATCAATTCATTATGATTAAGGTATACGTTGTAGTCTACACGACACGTGCAAAATCGTTTTTAACGACATAACATCTCGTTATTACGACAATTGAGTAGAACAAATGATGACATGTATGTGCCAGCAGTGCGCGAGCCAGGTTGGCTTAGTAGCGGCGCCAGGATTTTGATTGTAGGTGGGCCTCCAGAAAACTGGATGGGCCAGTTAAAATAAGCCAAATAGTCCCCTTCATCTCCGTTTCAGCGCTTTTCTGAGGACAGCGACCACGTAGCCTACTACGCAACACGTTCTAATGAAAGTGCGTATGATCGTATCTATACCACGAATTGTATTTCTCGTGTCATTTATACGCCAAAAATGTTTTTGGTTTTTTTTGCCTGCGCATGACACACAGTTTTCGCGTGCATATGGTACGCACTTTATGGCGTGTAATAGGCAGGCACTCCGCACCCCTAATCCTACCCAAGGGGTTTACAGTGCGTATATGCACGCAAAAAACATGATTAAATGGCATGAGATATAAAACTCTCTTGTGTCGCTGTCCTCTTGTCTTGGCAGTAAAACATAACTTCATTGATCTCTTTTGAACGTTCAATAGGCTACACAAAAAGACTGAAACGGAATTATATATTTGGAGGGTCTGTTTCTCTCTCTCCATTTATTTACCAATCATCTTTCTTATAAATTCAGAATGACCAGAAGAACATATCGTCGACATGAAATAACAGCAGCATTGAAACTGACACAGCTGCTAAACACAAACAGCAGGAAAAAACGATCAAAAATGATTTACAGAACGCTTAGAGTGGAGAGAGGAAAGTGTTTTCGCTCCACTCCAGGCTTTGATCACATCCCCCTCAGTAATGTAAATAGGCTACACTTCATCTTTCCTTAATTTAAGACCTATTCAAACTGAAAATTAAGACATTTATTACACTATTTGAGAAACGTAAGCATATTTACGGCCTTAAAATTATGAAAAGTGAATAAAAAAAATTAGGACAGGCGGGGAACCCTGCAATTAACAGAAATCCGTCGTAGCGCGGAGAACTTTAATCCCTGATACAGACAGCCTTTGCGGGCGGCCTAACCTTAACTTGCCTTGCTGGTGTGAGGGGGGTGGCTACTGGAGGACTTGTTGGGGAAAGGGCGGCCGAGCAGGACGGAGTTTCCTCCTCCTGGTCCAGCTCCTCTGAGCATTTTTTGCTGAATTGAAATGAAATTAAGCTGCTTTGTTTTGTTTTGCGTTTCATATTAGCTACTGTATGTGTCTGTCTCATTGAGCTTGCTTGAAAAGCTTTCGCGCTAAAGTCATTCATTTCATTGGATCGCTTGATGGTGACGATGCAGCCTGTGGGCAGGCTTAATGCTGCCTTCACGTGCTGTGGAAAAGATGATATTTTCCACTTGTGAACTGGTATTTACCAGTGTGTTGTGTTCAAGTGCTTTTATGATATTTTCCACTTGTGAACTGGTATTACCATTCACAACGCTTGCGTCGCTCTCCGTCATGTTGAAAAGGTCAAAGGTTATCTCATCTCGGCAACTCGTGCATCAAAATGATTCTACGAGTTGCCCAGTGGAAAATACCACATGAGGGGGTGTTCATGTGCATTTTCCACGTCGGCTTTTGGTATTTACCATAATTACCATAGCACGTGAAGGGCACCATAAGAGTCCACACGTGGGGTAGAAGCCGCTGTTGGCGCTTTCACTCAAAGCTTTCCTCTGGCTGCTTATTGGATGAACTGGGTCAAAATGGGTGGGCCCGGACCTAAAATGGGTGGGCCCAGGCCCCACCGGGCCCAATGGTTAGCGCCGCGGCTTGTTAATATTTATTAGGTTATTTATTATGATGGTAAGAAGTTGCTCGGGGTAACCTCCTTCAATGTTAAAAAAAACAGAAAATCCTCCAATGGTGCAGCTCTGATCATGAATATAGAGAGGAAAAGCCTTCACCATAGTAGGACTCGTGCATTTGAGCGCGTGCGTGAACAAATAAACCCTCATGAAAACACGGACACAATGGCGGGAGTGAAGATCAAGTTCAATGATTAATGTTAGCGGTTATATGGCCACTCTTGTGCCAGCCGTGAAGTAAAGTTCACACCGAAGCTTCACAACCCTCGCATGAGCTGGACGTGCGCATGTCGAGTGGACTCGGGCACACTTTCATACACTATATTACATTGTAACTATTGTTTGTTATCCGAACTAGATGCGTGTTGACTTGATTTTTTCGCTGAGTAATAGATTATTGTGCGCGGTGTGTTTCGCAGGGCCATCATGTCTTTAACACGAATGTTGAAGAGACTGAGTGGATCTGCACTCTGGAAACAAGGGTTGGAGAGTCTGGGAGGAAGATTACAGCACACTGATGCCCATCCATCTGCATTCAACTATCAGCTGCTGTCGGACTGCCTGGGTGAGAGAGAGAGAGAGAGAGAGAGAGAGAGAGAGAGAGAGAGAGAGAGAGACCAACATAACACACACACACACACACACACACACAGAGAGAGAGAGAGCAACATATAACACACACACACACACACACACACAGAGAGAGAGAGAGAGCAACATAAACACACACACACACACACACACAGACACAGAGAGAGAGAGAGAGAGAGCAACATATAAACACACACACACACACACACACAGAGAGAGAGAGAGAGAGAGAGAGAGAGCAACATATAACACACACACACACACAGAGAGAAGAGAGCAACATATAACACACACACACACAGAGGAGAGAGAGCAACATATAACACACACACACAGAGGAGAGAGATAGAGCAACAAATTAACACACACACACACAGAGAGAGAGAGAGAGAGAGAGAGAGAGAGCAACATATAACACCACAACACACACACACACACACACAGAGAGAGAAAGAGAGAGAGCAACCATATAACACACACACAGAGAGAGAGAGAGAGAAAGAGAGAGCTAACATATAACACACACACACACACACACAGAGATAGAGAGAGAGAGAGAGGAGCGAGAGAGAGAGAGAGAGCAACATATAACACACACACACACACACACACAGAGAGAGAGAGAGAGAGAGAGAGAGAGAGCAACATATAACACACACACACACACACAGAGAGAGAGAGAGAGCAACATATAACACACACACACAGAGAGAGAGAGAAAGAGAGAGAGCAACATATAACACACACACACACACACACAGAGAGAGAGAGAGAGAGCAACATTTAACACACACACCACAGAGAGAGAGAGAGCAACTTGTAACACATACACACACACACACACACACACAGAGAGAGAGAGAGAGAGAGAGAGAGAGCAACATATAACCACACACACACACACAGAGAGAGAGCAACTTGTAACACACACACACACACACACACTCACACACACACACACACACAGAGGAGAGAGAGAGATCATTTTTATACTGTTATTGAGATCAGTTTGAAATATGCAACGCTTTACCAGAAGACTAATTTCTTAACATTAGATTATATATCTGCATTAAACTAACAATGAAATACTTTATTAAACTTCATGTTAATTTCAGCACGCATTCATTAATGCATGATTACAATCTAATATCTGTTCATGTTGCTTAATGGTAACTAACATGAACTATAATGAGCATTTTTATTTTTGATTAAATAATGTTTACAAAGATGAATAAAGACTGTAACACAAGAATATAACTAAAAGTGTGGATTAATCACTCACTCACTCAATGCTATATCCACATTATTTACACTGATATATGTTGCATGGTTATGTTGCTACCATGAACAGTTGTAAACCAGTGTAATGATTGATATGTAATTGTGCAGAGCTCAACTATGGCGGTCTCGTGATGCACTTCCGACTATGTGTGGCTGAGAGATCACTGCCGCTCGGCTTCATGCTACAACTCCAAAACCAACCAGCGTAACCTGGACACGGCCAGCATCGCCCTGGGCATCAGGCCTTCACACAGCAGAGCCGACGAACACACACTCTTCCTGACATGTGAGTGCGCACCAGCGGCTCATCTCACTCACTTCAGCCTCACAGGGATAGATCTGGCAGTATGTACTCGCCCTCATAATCTCACGCTCCAAAAAGAGCTAAAAAACAAAAATGTTTTTTAACAGATTTTAACGGTAAATGATCATGATCGTGATTTTAACGGTAAAATAAAACTACGGTTTGATGGAAAAGAGAAAAAAAAAGTTTTTCCCCCAACACCCTATTCACTAGGGCTACTACTTTAATGTAAAGAGTCATTCCTTATTACTTCCTATGATAAGCAAGCATACTACCTCACATAAAGTGCTGGGAATATTTAAGTTCTCATCTTGTTTTATTTCAGACCTTAATAAACACATGGCTCAAACTTACAACACATTGATGAGTCGAACAAGTTCTGTAGCTTTACAAAATGAATATGCTACAACTTCTGTAAAAATGACAAAGTGGCAAAGTGGTTGTCCAGCGTCGACTTCCGCCTGTGGTCCGACACACAGTTGCACGGAGTGCAAAATAATTTGCCCCCACTGTCGTGTAACACACTGGGAAACTGCTTTGCGCGGTCTTTTGCGCTTATGTTTGTTGGCAAATGAGAATGTGTCACAGTGTCTGGTGGTTCCCTGGGTTTAACATTAGAGGTCTCAGTTTTCACGGTGTCTAGGCATTTTCACTACATTTCCCATCATCCTGTCTGTCACTGATTGTTAATTTCCTTCAGCTGTTTCTCGTCACCTTGTTTGCACTTGTGTATATATACCCTGTCTGTTTCAGTGTTTGTCACGGAGTACTTGTATATTGTCCCCACACTTCTTTTCCTGGTGCTGCCCGTTTCTTGTCCTTGTTCATGTCTTGTGTCTTTGGATTGCCCTATCGGATTTTGACCCTTGCCTGGACTGGTTTTGTGAGTACGGATTACCCTATTAAAGAATACTGCTTTTGGATCTTCGTGTCTTGTGTGTGTGTCGTGACAGAAGGACTCCGTCACCACAAGATCCAGCGGTATGTCTCTCAATGTCTCTTCCCCAGCCACTGAGCGGGAGAGAAGAGAATTTTTTGAGGGGACCCGATTGGTCAAATTTCGCGGGACCCGTGGAGGCCGCAGTGGAGGAAGTGGTCGAGTGGAAGCAAGACACCATTCTCCACTCTGGCCCCTCTTCGGCCCTGGGTTGGTGAGGTCCAGCCCAGAGTTCCATCCGCCGCTGATTCCGCCCAGCCCAGAGCTCTGTTCGCCGTGGTGCCCGTCCAGTCCAGAGCCTGCACATTTCCGCCAGAAACGGCGGAGGAGGAGGAAGACCTTCAGCCTCCCCAAGGTCCCGGAGGCCCTCCCCTCCGAGCAGCCCGCTGTCGTCCCGGAGGCCGTCCCCGAACAGCCCGCTGTCGTCCCGGAGGCCGTCCCCGAACAGCCCGCTGTCGTCCCGGAGGCCGTCCCCGAACAGCCCGCTGTCGTCCCGGAGGCCGTCCCCGAACAGCCCGCTGTCGTCCCGGAGGCCGTCCCCCGAACAGCCCGCCGTCGTCCCGGAGGCCGTCCCCGAACAGCCCGCTGTCGTCCCGGAGGCCGTCCCCGAACAGCCCGCTGTCGTCCCGGAGGCCGTCCCCGAACAGCCCGCTGTCGTCCCGGAGGCCGTCCCCGAACAGCCCGCTGTCGTCCCGGAGGCCGTCCCCGAACAGCCCGCTGTCGTCCCGGAGGCCTTCCCTTCCGAGCAGCCCGCTGTCGTCCCGGAGGTCGCCCCGGGGCTGTACACCATTAGTCCTGCCACGGCAAGGAGGGCTGTCTTCCTTTTTTATGTGGTGGTTGTACTGCACGCACAGAGGAAGCACATGAGTTCCACCCAGCCAGAAACTTCTCATGTCACGCCTGCCGAGCCTGAGCTTCGCGTCACGCCTGTCGTGCCAGAACAGCCCGCTGTCGTCCCGGAGGTCGCCCCGGGGCTTTACACCATCAGTCCTGCCACAGCAAGGAGGGCTTTCTTCCTTTTTTATGTGGTGTTTGTACTGCATGCACGGAGGAAGCACATGAGTTCCGGCCAGCCAGAGACTTCTTACGTCACTTCCACCGAGCGGTGTGGGTTGCAGTTCCTGAGCCGGTGGTGTCTGTGACTGTTCCTGAGCCAGGGTCTGTTCCTGTTCCGCCTTGGTCTTCACCGCCGTGGCCGCCCGAGGGGGCTTCACCGCCGTGGCCGCCCGAGGGGTCTTCACCGCCGTGGCCGCCCGAGGGGTCTTCACCGCCGTGGCCGCCCGAGGGGGCTTCACCGCCGTGGCCGCCCGAGGGGTCTTCACCGCCGTGGCCGCCCGAGGGGTCTTCACCGCCGTGGCCGCCCGAGGGGTCGTCTCCGCCGTGGCCGCCCGAGGGGTCTTCACCGCCGTGGCCGGCCGAGGGGTCTTCACCGCCGTGGCCGGCCGAGGGGTCTTCACCGCCGTGGCCGGCCGAGGGGTCTTCACCGCCGTGGCCGCCCGAGGGGTCGTCTCCGCCGTGGCCGCCCGAGGGGTCGTCTCCGCCCTGGCCACCCGGATGGACTGTCTGTTTCGCCCTGGCCGCCGCTTAAGCCGTTCCCCCTTGTTCCTGTTCCCCTCCATGGACCTGGCCCCCCATCCCACCCCCTGATCCTCCACCTTTCCACCTCCCGCCTGGACTCTTGTTTTGTTTGTTTCTTGTGGTCTTGGAGCATCTGGTAGCCGCTCCGTAGAGGGGAGGTTATGTCACAGTGTCTGGTGGTTCCCTGGGTTTAACATTAGAGGTCTCAGTTTTCACGGTGTCTAGGCATTTTCACTACATTTCCCATCATCCTGTCTGTCACTGATTGTTAATTTCCTTCAGCTGTTTCTCGTCACCTTGTTTGCACTTGTGTATATATACCCTGTCTGTTTCAGTGTTTGTCACGGAGTACTTGTTTATTGTCCCCACACTTCTGTTCCTGGTGCTGCCCGTTTCTTGTCCTTGTTCATGTCTTGTGTCTTTGGATTGCCCTATCGGATTTTGACCCTTGCCTGGACTGGTTTTGTGAGTACGGATTACCCTATTAAAGAATACTGCTTTTGGATCTTCGTGTCTTGTGTGTGTGTGTTGTGACAGAATGATTTGCGGGCTTCATCATGGTTTCATCGGCATTGCAGGGTTTGTAGCTTTTCAATGATGTCGCGCAATTACGTCACTTCATAACGTTCCCATGGCAACAGGGCAAATTGCTTGTGTGAAGTAAACGCAACATTTTTCAACTTTCTGTTAAGATATATGTGACTTTTTGCAACGAAAATGCGGGGATTATGAAATCATGCAAGCCCGCATATTTTGCGCGCGGAAATCTGCAATTTATGCTACGAAAGTGCAGCGAATTTGAAAAAATGCATCGCCCGCATAAATATGCGGACTTTGGCTGATTATGCATTGAATCATGTGATCGCATAATCGCGTTTTTCTGGAGGGACTGACTATATGCACAATACATAACTGTGATATGAACCTGATTTTAATTTTGTTTTGGAGCACATAGCTTATAGATAACAGTAAGGCTAACATGTTCATACTAAAAGCCAAAAAACTGGGAACAGCCATTTGGGTGTCCGAAACCATTGTGGACGTTATTGATATTGATATGAGCGATTCATCTCACTCACTTCAGCCTCACAGGGATAGTTCTGGCAGTATTTACTCGCCCTCATAATCTCACGCTCAAAAAAGAGATAAAAAACAAAATGATCGTGATTTTAACGGTAAAATGCTACGGTGAAAAACTTTTAATTGGTTAACAGAAAGTTTCCGTACTATATACATGACCCGACCCGAGACCAACATTAATATCACTTTAAGTGATTTCTCTGATGCGCGCTCTCTGATGTGTGCGGTCTCTGCTACACGCAAACACACACAAGTCACACGCTACTAAGAGGTAAACTTTTATTATAGCCCTGAAACATCATGCCCGCAAAAATTGGACAGACATTACAGAGAAGCATAAGCGCAGTAGAGAATACAGCACTACGGGATCCAACCGCAAAAAGAAGTAAATAAACGGCTTACCTTTCTTTGCTTTTCAAAACAATGTTCGCTAACTCTTCGCTAACTGGCTAATGTTACATAATATTAATGTGAACTTTTATTAACTCCCCACGCTCCGACTTCTCCCTGATGCTCTGCATGGTCAACTGTCTCCTGTTAATGCAAGTGAGTGACGCGTGCGTATATGCGTATTGCGTTTGTGTTGCTTAGACGATGTATAATATTTATAATATAATCAATATACAGCTAACAATATTTCATACACACTATGTGACGTGTGCTCTGCACGTATATTATGGGCACAATAAAAGGAGAGAAGCTAAATAAGCCCGAGTCCGACCCGAGCCCGATCTGTAAAAAAGAAAAGAAAAAAGACCCGAGCCCGGCCCGATTGGGCTTAGCGTGTCGGGTCCCGACGGGCTTGCAGACCTCGAATATACGGTACATAACTGTGATAGATATAACAGTACATTTAATGTAATTTTACAGTTTTTGAAAGTGAAAAAAAAACAAGTCATTGTATAATTTACAGTGAAAAAACTTAAATTGACATTCCCACAATTCCCTGCGTGACGCTTCACATTTGATGTATTTTTGTTGAAATAACTGATATCTCTAAATAAGCTCTAACTTTAATAATGTCATGGTGCAAAGGACCCTAGGTTGAAATTACTCCGAACGAACCATCAGATAATGAAATATGTTTTTTTTTACTGTAAATTTAAGTTAAGTCTGTAAAACCTAAAATGTTGCTACTGCCGTTTTTTTTTCTGTAAATTTAACAGAATTATTTTGAACAGTTTGAACATTTTGTGCATACGAGAGCTTTGTGTGGGGAAGTTGTTATTCACTGATAATCTTGTCCTTGGCCAAATCTCTGATCCGTTCTCGCTTAAACAAACATTTCATTACTTAAATGTTTGTTGTTGTTGTTGTTTTCTGGAGCTTGTCAGACGTGAGAGCTGTTGTTGAAAAGAGTATGAAGACCGTTTTCAGTTTTTGGTTTTCAACTAACCATTAAGGATTGAGATTTTTCTCATTGGTTGTTGTTCCACATTTATTTATTCCCTATCCCTCATTTCCTAGTAAACATCCTGGTTTTCAAAACCAAACCAAATTTTTTTTAATTAAAATGGCACCTGTACACAATGTGCACTGTTTTATGCAGGATTGCTTAATATTGGGATAGGAAGATGAACCTCTTGACCTGTGTCTTCATGTTTCAATCCTCAGAGATTGTGGTGTTATTGTGCTCAGATAAGTTTAACACTCTTCCCAAACAAAGATGGATATCTCCTTCCTGAGTAAAGATAAGGCTCCGCGAGACTTTGACTCTTGCGAAACGCAGAGGACCATCTGTGAGATTCACTTTAAATCAGTTACACAGTAACACTTTCTCATGACTTTAGTGTGATACTTTGGCCTAAGATTGTCAATTAACTGGTGTGTAAGTAAAAGATAATGTACATCCAGCTGGTGGTTCTCTAAACTATCCCCCCCGACAGGATGATGAGGACCCGAAGCCGAGGTTATTCTGAGAGACCCACCGGCTGGATGTACATTATCCCGGTTATTACACGGCTACTTGCCACAGAAGTAAATTATTAGACACAAAATATTGATCTGAGTTGAAATATTTGATTAGGTCTTTAAACGCAAAGCTTCCCGGAGAGAGCAGTTTCAAACTAGACGGACATTTAAAGGATACGGTATACAGTCATAACACTTATTACACAACATTTCAACACATACATAATTATTTGAGATATTGATTTCAGATTAAATTAAAACCGTACCTGTTTGTATCGTATAATCCAACAGCGAACAAAACAATAGTCACAAAATGGCCGCCGCAGCGTTTGTCCCCCTGCAGTCGATCATTTTGTCCCTTAAAACTCATCTCTGATCACCAAAATGACATCTTTAAACGATTCTTTGAAAAAATATGTCAAATAAGCTTGAATGTAACTCGACACCCCTTGCCTCATTTAGTATTCGCGGTTCTATGAATATGCAAATGAGCCCCGCCTCCACTCACTCACTCACTGGGTGACGATCACACATTGATCTGATTGGTTACAAGGTAGTGTGTGACGTCAGAAACACCAGCGATTTCAAACAGTGTTTTTGAGACTGTCTTTGGTTCACTGCAGTTTTAAGCAGAAAATACTCAGCAATGCTGTCGACTTATGAACTTACACATGGCTTGTCTTATAAAAACATAACATAGACACATATAAGGCTGTGAAACGATTAATCACGATTAATAGCATCCGAAATAAAAGTTTGTGTTTACATAATATATGTGTGTGTACTGTGTATAATTAATTTTTATATATAAATACACACACATGCATGTATATATTTGAGAAATATTTGCATTTATATATTGCATATATATTTTTATATAATTTATATTATACAGAAATAGAAATATTTTATATATAATAACACATTTTTCTTAAATATATACATGCATGTGTGTGTATTAATATTTACAAAATAATTATAACACAGTACACACACATATATTATGTAAACACAAACTTTATTAACATTATTATTAATCGTTTCACAGCACCTACAAATAAACAACATTAAAAACTAGTTTTTTCACCACAGGGGGACTTTAAGTGTTATTAAAGATTGTCCTTATATTATTTCCTTCATCGTGCACATCATTAATACAGCCATTTGTGACACGACTGACTAACAGATACGCAATAGCTCTTGCATTAAACATATTTAATACTGTCAGTTTATTTTTAGGTAGCACTTTTCCTATTCGGACAGGACTAGTTTTCCTGGAGAAATGTGTGTTTCACAGATGCACATTTTGAGATTTTAATCCTGTCTGAATGTCAAGTCTGTTTTTCTCACACAACCTCTGCAAAAATTCCAGAGCAAATGACCTGCTGTTTTTCCTCTGCGAAATCTAATCCCGTCCCAATGTGAATGTCTGTTCAATGTGTTTTTGACTGACCTGAGCCACCGTCTGCACACTAATCTGGCTGATCTTTGCATCACGGACTGCATCGGATGAAAACGTAATGCAATATAATTTATTTATTTATTTGGATCCCCATTAGCTTCCACAATGTGGTTGCTAGTCTTCCTGGGGCCCATAAAAGTGCTAAAACGTATGTACAGTTAAAATACACAAATATAACATGCATAAATATAACAGACATATAACATAATCACATGTATACATTTATCCACATATACACATTCACACACATACAGCATTTGAAAGAGTCAGTACCTATAACAGTCACTAATTAACTGGTGTAATACTATTAATTGAAATCTGTTTTAGAGTCTTCTTAAAATTACATATGTTAGATATTTGTCTTGTTCTTAAGTCCAATTTATTCCAAGCAGATGACGATCTAACTAATACTGTTCTTGTCATACAATTGGACCTTGCAGATGGAACCACTAACACACCTGAGCTCACCTGACGCGTAACATGTCCGTGACAATAGCCACTAAAAACCAATTTGTCCACAAAAGATTTTGGATTGTTTTTAAATAGAGCATTGTGCATATAACAGAGAAGACTTATATTAAGTTTGTCCTCCACCTTTATCCAGCCCAAACTGGTATGCATTTTATCCACACTAGAGCGAAAAGAGCAACCAAGGGCTACTCTTGCGGCTCTGTTCTGAACGATTTGTAATTTTTTTTGATGTCCCTGTGCAGCACTGGACCAAATTACTGGACAGTACCCCAGATGTGACAAGAACTAAAGACTGGACAACTGTTTTCATAACTAATGGTGGACAATATACTGAACATCTCCGGGATAAAGCAATGCCTTTAGCCATTTTAGACACAATATGATCAATCTGATCAGCCCAAGAGAGCTGACTATCCAGCTTCACCCAAGAGTTTAGTCTGACTCACCTGCTCTACCACAGATGTATCAATAATTAGATTTAAGTTGCAAGGCTTGCCAAGCATACGTTTAGTACCAAAGACTATATATACATTTAGTTTTAGATATATTGAGAGCTAATTTATTAAGTTTCACCCAATTTGTAATGGCATTAAGTTCATTCTGCAAAGTGCAACTTATGTCAGTTATTGTAGGTGATGCATAAAACATTGTAGCATCATCTGCAAAAAGTACAACATCTGCTCTTGAAACTGTTCTTATACTCTTAAACTCTTCTTATAAACCGTGTTTTTGAGACTGTCTTTGCTCTTGAAATATAATAAATGATGGAGAGCTATATCACTGGGACTTTACGACGGTCTAGATTTCTCTGCTCATTTACGTGGGTTTATTATAAGCTACTTCTATTAACTTCCATTTAAATAAAAAAATAATTCATCAAAAGACACAAACGTCATACGTGATGTGGGAAAGCACAGCACATGACGTCTAGAAAACACACACTCCGGCCTCAGTAATAAACACGGAGATGTTTGTCCCGTCTGGATTGGCAAATAAAATCACAGTCATTGTGATAAGAATTGAAATTCAACGTCGTTTAAAAACCAACGTTGTTTAAAAAAACGTCGTTTAAAGTCCTAAAAGGGCTTTAAAGGGACTATTCACCCCAAAACGACCATTCTGTTGTTGCAAACCTGTAAGTTTCTTTCTTCCGTTGAACACAAAAATGTTGGTTACCACACAGTTGTTGGACCTCATTGACTTCCATTGTATTTTTTTTCCTACTATGGAAGTCAATGGCCACCGTTAACCAACATTCAGAATATCTTCTTTTGTGTTCAACAGAAGAAAGAAACTCAGACAGGTTTGCAACAACATACGGGGGAGTTAATGATGACAGAATTAATTTTTTTTGGGTGAACTATCCCTTTTAAAGACTGGAATGATGCCGGCATTATTTTTTAATTTGCAGTCAGATACTATAAAAGTTAAAGTCCCCCTGTAGTAGTCGATCATTTTTCACCTTAAAACTCATCTTTGATCACCAAAATGACATATTTTCCTTGAAAAAAATGTCTTCATGTTTTAAAATATCTTGAATGTAACTTGAAACCCTTGCCTCATTTAGTATGCGCGGTTCTATGAATATGCAAATGAGCCTTGGTTACAAGGTAGTGTGTGACGTCAGAAACACCAGTGATTTCAAACCGTGTTTTTGAGACTGTCTTTGGTTCACTGCAGTTTTAAGCAGAAAATACTCAGCAATGCTGTCCACTTATGAACTTACACATGGTTTGTCTTAAAGCAGATTAAAAACACCACATAGACATATAAACAACATTAAAAGCTGGATTTACACCACAGGGGGACTTTTTTTTGGATATTTTTTTTGGATATTTTTTTGGAGAAAGCAGAAATGATATGCTTGTCATTTCATAAAAGCCCTTAACATGAATTCTTCTGTTGAACGCTTGTGTATAATTTGTGTTGTAAAGCTGTTTAAATAATATTTTTTACAGTTACAGTTCAGGGTTTATAGTGTTGTGATGTGATGTCATGGCGATGAAGTTGTGAAATTGGATATAACCTTACATAGGAAAGGTTAGCAAGCAATTTATCTATTTACATATTTTATAGGGGTGAGCACTTTTTGTAACACACATGGTTTAAAACTGTCCACACATGCCAGCATGACGAAACTTAGTGTATTTACTAGTTGCCATATCAACACTATATAGAGAAAAACTGCACCAAAAAAAAAAAAAAATCTATGGAAGATATCACTGAACATTTATTTAACCATAGCAAAATACATTTTTCATGTCTGTTTTTTTGTGTTTATTTAAAATTAGACAAAATCTGATATTATTTGAATATTATATCTGTTCTTAATTGCTGATCTAAAAGTATCGCTGAACTAACTTAAAGGATTAGTTAGTTCACTTTTTAAAAATTTGCTGATAATTTACTCACCCCGATGTCATCCAAGATGTCCATGTCTTTCTTTCTTCAGTGGAAAAGAAATGAAGGTTTTTGATGAACACATTTCTCCATATAATGGACGTCAATGGGCCCCAAACGGTTCAAGGTCCAGATGACAGTGTCAGCGCCGCTTCAACGGGCTTTAAACGACACCAGACGATGAGTAAGGGTCTTATCTAGCGAAACGATCTGTCATTTCAAAAATAAATAAAAAAGTTTAAGTTTTTAAGCACAAACGCTCGCCTTGCTCTGTTCTGTGATGCGCGTTCGTGACGTCACGTAATACACAGTTACGCTGTAAAGGTCACGCTTGACGAGTCAGTGTTTACAGATGTGCGGAAGGAGGACCATACACACATATTCAATGTCTTTGTGTCAGTTTATCGTTTAAATGCCCATCTCGTGTGCGTATCCTGGTGTTGGAATATTAAAAAGCCTAAAAGAAAATTTTCGTCAGGATAGAAATGTTTTACTTTTCACAGAAGCGTGACCTTACAACGTAACTGCGTATTAATGACGTCACGAACGCGCATCACAGAACAGAGCAAGGCGAGCGTTTGTGCTTAAAAAACGTAAACTTATTTATTTATTGTGAAATGACGATGGTTTCGCTAGATAAGACCCGTATTCATCGTCTGGTGTCGTCGTTTAAAGCCCGTTGAAGCGGCGCTGACACTGTCATCTGGACCTTGACCCGTTTGGTCCCCATTGACGTCCATTATATGGAGAAATGTGTTCATCAAAAACCTTCATTTCTTTTCCACTGAAGAAAGAAAGACATGGACGTCTTGGATGACATCGGGGTGAGTAAATTATCAGCAAAAGTTTTTTTAAAAGTGAACTAATCCTTTAAGCTGGACTATGACGCTATTTTCTTCTAGAAACAAACTGTGTTGCATTATTTTCCTGTTATCTCTGTAAAGCTGCTTTGAAACACTGTATTGTAAAAAGCGCTATATAAATAAAGATGACTTGACTTGACGAAGTGTTTCGTGACCCCCTCCAGGGCCAGACGGTCACGTGACGCGCTACGGCCTAGCATGGCTAGCGCAGAACAGCTACGAGGGCCAGAAGAGAAGTGCCATGCAGCCCCGTGTGCTGTGGGACGCGGACGTCTACGCCAGCGCTCGGGTTCCCAGTGCACGCTGGGAGAAGTTCATGAGCTGCGACGAGGAGCTGAAGAACTTCCTCAACTGCTTCTTGCTTTACGGAATCGCCTTCGTCGAAGACGTCCCAGCGACCCTCGAAGCCACAGAAACAGTGACCCAAAGAGTGAGCCTCATCAGGTCAGGCCTCGCGCTTTCTGCTCATACATGACTTGTTTTGATAGGCGATAGATCTTCTCTCCTCTCATTTCTTTACCGTAACGTCATCCGATGTTTTGTGTCTTTTGGGGAATGTCCAGAGAGACCATGTATGGGCGGATGTGGAACTTCACTTCAGACTTCTCTCGTGGAGACACGGCCTACACAAAGCTGGCCCTGGACCGCCACACCGACACCTCATACTTTCAGGAACCCTGCGGGTAAACATGAAACTCATAAACATGAGACCGGCTGAACTCCTGTCGGCCAGATCCAGTTCCTCACAGCATGTGTAGTCGGTCTCAGGGACTCACATTCTGCTCTATTATAAGAGCTTAGAGTAAACAGACCGCTGAAGTAACTTTAGATTATAGTTAAAGGGGTGGTTGATTATGATTTGACTTTTCTAACTGTAGTTAGTGTGTAATGTTGCTGTTTGATCATAAACAACATCTGCAAAGTTACAACACTCAAAGTTCAAAGCAAAGGGAGATATTTGCTTTTAAAGAAAAGGACTACAACAAACGGCTGGTAGGAACTACACGACATTCCTCCCGAGTTAGTGACATCACCAACCCTAAATTTACATAAGCCCCCGCCCCCTGAACACACAGTCCATGTTGAGAAGAGGAAGAGTTGCTGTAGTCGAGCACATTTGTGACTCAGCTCAAACTTTAGCATCCGTCTTTTCACATGCAATAGAAAGTCACTCTGTGATCTCACAACAGTTCCTATACGAGCGATTTATAGATTATCATGACAGAATATCCTAATTGAAGATATTAACTCCACGTCAAGCAACATAAACTCATCAACTAACCGTTCAGAGACGTCCTGTTGCTTCTACATGTTGTTCTTCTTCTTGAGTCTCTCCATCTTTGTCTGACTCCGTTTTAACATTAAAGGCAGAACAGTTTCTGTAATTTTAGTGTGTGTGTGTGAGGTATTCACAGCTGCTAACACACACGAGCTCTTGAAACCCCGCCCTCTGTGAGGCTCATTTGCATTTAAAGGGCCAGGCACAAAACGGTGCGCTTTTGCAAACCCTCAAAAAGTGACAACTTTAACATGCTATATAAAAATATCTGTGGGGGATTTTGAGCTAAAACTTCACACACACCACTTTCTGGGGACATCAGAGACTTATTTTACATCTTGTGAAAATGGCATTTTACCACCCCTTTAATATTATATATAGATTACATATAAAGAGATTTGATATTTCTTTACTGATATTCACACTTCCCAGTTATCAGTTTAATACTTACTTATCAGCAATGGCAGAGCGGCCATAGAGATGGATAGAAATAGTCATTTTATTTGAGTGTGATAAGTGAAGTGTAAACGGTGAGTTGTAACCGGTCTCCGGGTCCGTCAGCATCCAGGTGTTTCACTGTCTGAGGCACGAGGGAACGGGTGGCAGGACTCTTCTGGTGGACGGGTTCCACGCCGCTGACGCCGTCCTCCGGCGAACGCCCGGGAACTTCGAGCTGCTTTCCCACGTGCCGATCAAACACGAGTACGTGGAGAACCTGAGTGAGCACCGCAACCACATGATCGGCATCGGCCCCGTGCTCAACGTGTATCCCTGGAACAACGAGGTCTACATGATCCGGTGAGATTTTGGCTTCTTTGTAAATGCTTTCTTGAAACTTCAAATTGAGTAAATTAGTAGGGGTGTGACGAGACCCTTATCTCACGAGACAAGACAAAGACGAGATTGGGTTCACGAGAACGAGACGAGACGAGATTTTTGCACAATATTTGATAGAACTCCTCAATGACAAAATTCACGACTGGAAAAATAGTCATTCAATATTTTGAAATGTTGTAACTAAATCATCTTGTAATGAATGTCATTTCAGTTCTACTTTGAGTATGAATGATCAAATACATTAAAATACAACAATATAGAAGCACTGTAAAGGTTTTACCACAAACTCAACTGACTAGCTTCTCTCAAGTATGATTTCACACGAGTCTATTCAGACCTTACTGTACATTATGAGCTTCCAGAACTTCTGAGGCTGTGTGTGACCTCCAAATAAAACTACTTTTCACAAATTGAAAATAGAAATAAAAACTGTATAAAACAACAGTTTTTCTTAGTCTTATTAGTGCAAAACGATAATTAAGTGCAAGTGCAACCATAATCAAAGTAGGCCAACTCTCTCTGTATTCAAAGTGCAAGCAGAGACCAAAACAGAGACCAGAGCCACAACTATAACGTCCAGAGATAGGTTTGATATTGGGAGACGGGCTATTGTATGCAGTCTAATTTGCGCGCATCGTGTTTTACTTTCATTTTCACTCCGTAGTGGCGGTGCTGAACGCGCCTTCTACAAGATAAGGGGCCATTCACACAGAATGCGTTTTTGCTGTGTAAAATGCGATACGCTGGCAGTGGAATGGGGGAACTGATTTTAACTTGAGCGCCGCGTTTTTAGAACGCTGTGTCATGCGCGAGACGCTGCAAAAGATGCAAGACGCGAGCGCAAGGTTACACATCCGTCTAGCGCGTTTACATAGAAAAACATCGGAAAAGTACCGCACTGGAATGGAAAAACACGTTCTGTGTGAACCGCCATCTCAGACATCTCATTCTCAGAAGACATCTCAGATCGACTCTCTGTTGCGCAACAAATCCTCCGCCATCGTAACGCGATCAGTGAACTGTGATTCCTGCAGCACTGTCACAGTCTGTGTGCGACCGCAACTCGTGCTGGATGAGCAGAGTAGATGTTTACAATACAATAGCAAAACGACAGTGGAGGCGGTGCCGCGGTGTACACCGTAATGTAATGTAAACGTGGCAAATTCTTTGCTAATCAAGGCGATATCGCGACACAGCTTTTCACTCGACGAGAAATCTCGTCACATTTTAGTCTCGCGAGATCTCGTGGTACGAGATCTCGTCACACCCCTAGTAAATAGACTTTGTAATGTCAAATCACATTAATTTCTATAGCGCTTTTCATAATACACTATGGGCCCTATTTTAACGATCTGAAACACAAGTGTCAAAGCGCAAAGCGCAAGTAACTTTGTGGGCGGATCCCGGGCGCTGTTGCTATTTTCCCGGCGGGATAAATGACTCTTGCGCCCGACGCAAATCTAAAATGTGTTGGTCTGAAGTCGCTTCATTATTCATAGGTGTGGTTTGAGCGTAACGTGAAATAAACCAATCAGAGCGTCCTCTCACATTCCCTTTAAGAGCAGGCGCGCTTGTTCCACGGCGGATTGCTATTATAACGGCGGGTTTGCCGGCGCACGCCAGGAGCGGTTCACAGCCGAGGAGACCGACGTTCTCGTCAGGGCCGTAAAACACAGAGAAGTGACATTGGGGATGATGGGAGAAACCACACAAATTAGCTTCGGTTAAACAGGCGTATAATTTGGGTAAATGTGTAGCCTAATCTAGATTTTTTTTTTTTAATCTAGATAGATCTTTTTCACATCTTCACGGACACAACAATGATTTCCCTCGTGTGTTAATATTTTTCCTTGTAATAATGTATGATTTGCAAAAATGAAAACTGCTGCGTCTGTTTATAATTATTAGAGAATCAAAGTGGATGCGCGTTAACACGCTACATTATGGCCAAGCACGCGCCCTTAAAATACCATATCACTAACGCGCAACGCGCCACTGTCTTTAGACTGTTTTTTTCCTGGTCAGTGGCGCAATTGCTTTCTAAAACTGCAGAACAGCACCAGGGAACGTTTGCGCCGGAACACACTCCTCTTTTCACTGAACCGCCCCCGCGAGCGCAAGTTCATTCACTAATTTACCGACGTGCGTCTGTGGAGGGAAGAGTCCGCTGTGCGCGGGTGCAGAATAGGAATGATACATGCGTCGGTGTTCAAAGTTAATGAAATCATGGATTTATCATTACAATATCTTACTATCTTTAAGCCTTATTGTCACATTTAGCAGATTAGAGCTGGGTGATAATACAGTAGTTGAGATTTGCTGTATAGTATATGTTACCGTACGCGAGTATGCAGTGCTACTTTATAAAAACCAGAGATTTTTAATGTCAAATTTTGTTATATTTGCATTGTTCATTTTTTAAGGAGACACTGCCTCCCTCGCCTCCTCTGAGGAAACGTCCCTGTCATATATCCACTTTTCTATAAAGAGCTGGCCGATAATATAGTTTACATCTTGTGACAATATAAACAATAGTATATATTACTTTTTATGAGTGTACTGCAGGTATGCTGCAGGTAAAGTAGGGTTACTATTTATCCAACTTTTAATATATCGCTCGGCGATAATATAGTGGAGATTTTTTAGGATTTAGGGAGTTTACAACGCGTGGATCTATGAGCTGAGTGAGTGGAGGCGGGGCTCATTTGCATATTCATAGAACCGTGTGTATACTAAATGAGGCAAGGGTGTCGAGTTACATTCAAGATAATTTAAGGCATGAATAAATATTTTTCATGGGAATTTTTTTTTAAATATGTCATTCTGGTGATCTGAGTTTTAAGGGATAAAATTATTTGGGGAACTTTAAATTTAACAGTGGTAATTTCTCGCTAAAAATAACATCAAAAGTGGAAAACGTTGGTCAAACGGCCTACATTTACACAACTTTAATTTAATTTAATTTTAATTTAATTCGTTTATTGTCAGGGACAATGTACAAAAATACATTAATCTTACGAAAAGATGTTTTGTCCCAGAGTTAGCTAATGCTATTTCCATCGACAGGTGCAACACAATATTAAAACATTACATTGCAAAAAACTGTCAGTAGCACTAACAAATACATGCAATATTAGTTAAACAATGAACATTTAAAACTAGATGTTTAAATGAAAAACTAACCAAAAAACATCACAGTCTAAAATATGTACAACATAATCAAAAAAATACTTCAATATTACATTTGTAGACTTTAAGTGTGCGGATGCTGACACGGCTGGTTATCGAGGATGTATTTCTTTAAGTTTCGAGAGAAATGATTGAGATCTACAGACAACTTTAGACTGTCTGGAAGTTGATTCCATTGTTTAATGGTTTTAAATGAGAAGGCTTTCTGTGCAAAGGCAGAGGATCTTTTCGGGATAGCACAATTTCTGTGAGCAGTGGAGCGGAGGATGTTCGGTTTGTTTGTTCAGAATAAAGTTGTATGAATTTTTTCATTGACTTTGAACTTTCAAATGACATGCATATATAATTTTAGCTTTGCACTGTTAAAATCAATAGGCTTCACGCATGTAATAGTACTGATGTTCGGGAAATCAGCACTCTATATTCTTTATTATAGGCTTTTATAAATATTAAAAACAAGCGCCATTTTGTGCCCTGTATATCTCGAATTTTGGGAGCATTTTTATTAATTTTGGTGGCATTTTTGCTCCAAGCCCCGTTAATATTTGACCCTGCCTGGTGTGTGTGTGTGTGTGTGTGTGTGTGACGGTTGAAACACAGCTGCTGATGTTGTGTTTGGTTGATTTGCAGGTATAATAACTACGACCGCTCTGTGATGAACACAGTGGCTCATGACGTGGTGCGGCGCTGGTACGCGGCTCACAGAGAGCTGACCGCAGAACTGAGGAGACCCGAGAACGAGCTGTGGGTCAAACTCAAACCCGGCAAGGTACCAGTCTCCTCACGCTGGTGGAAGCCGGCTAACAACATGCCTGGCTCATATTTTACAACACGAAAAGAGTTTCCTCTGGGTGCATCTCTCAATCAGCTTAAAAAATACATTATGATAAATACTTTGATTGTTACTTATACTATGGGGCTGTTGAATGCTTGAATCTGATTGGTTGACAGATGTTCTCATGGCCATATCACACGCCAAATGATTTGAAATTTCAGTATGAGATTTGCTCCATCCACGTCTGTTTTTAAATCTAGGCTAAAAACGTACCTTTTTGAACTAGCCTATGGTCAATGATGAAATGTATTGTATTGTGTGTTTTGTTTTATGTTTTTTACTAATTTGATGTATTGTAAAGCACGCTGGTCAACTGGTGTGTTTAGTTGTGCTATAGAAATAAAATTGACATTGACATTAAAGGTCCTAACAGCCGAAAATAGCAAAAGAACCAAATCCCACAACGACACTGACCAAGCAAATAAATATAGCAAACAATAAAAACGACAAATTATGTCAATTTTTTTTTGCCACAAAATTACATTTTATTATGCACTTTTATGATGGATAGATGCACTTTTATGATGGATAGATGCACTTTTATGATGGATAGATGCACTTTTATGATGGACAGATGCACTTTTATGATGGATAGATGCACTTTTATTATGGACAGATGCACTTTTATGATGGATAGATGCACTTTTATGATGGACAGATGCACTTTTATGATGGATAGATGCACTTTTATGATGGATAGATGCATTTTAATGAAGGATAGATGCACTTTTATGATGGATAGATGCACTTTTATGATGGATAGATGCATTTTAATGATGGACAGATGCACTTTATGATGGATAGATGCACTTTTATGATGGATAGATGCACTTTTATGATGGATAGATGCACTTTTATGATGAATAGATGCACTTTTATGATGGACAGATGCACTTTTATGATGGATAGATGCACTTTTATGATGGATAGATGCATTTTAATGAAGGATAGATGCACTTTTATGATGGATAGATGCACTTTTATGATGGATAGATGCATTTTAATGATGGACAGATGCACTTTATGATGGATAGATGCACTTTTATGATGGATAGATGCACTTTTATGATGGATAGATGCACTTTTATGATGGATAGATGCAATTTAATGATGGATAGATGCACTTTTATGATGGACAGATGCACTTTTATGATGGATAGATGCATTTTAATGATGGATAGATGCACTTTTATGATGGACAGATGCACTTTTATGATGGATAGATGCACTTTTATGATGGATAGATGCATTTTAATGATGGATAGATGCACTTTTATGATGGATAGATGTACTTTATGATGGATAGATGCACTTTTATGATGGATAGATGCACTTTTATCATGGATAGATGCACTTATATGATGGACAGATGCACTTTTATGATGGATAGATGCACTTTTATGATGGATAGATGCACTTTTATCATGGATAGATGCACTTTTATCATGGATAGATGCACTTTTATGATGGATAGATGCACTTTTATGATGGATAGATGCACTTTTATGATGGATAGATGCACTTTTATGATGGATAGATGCACTTTTATGATGAATAGATTAGGGGTGTGCCAAAAAAATCGATTCGCAGAAGAATACTAGATTCTCATTTGCAACGATTCAGAATCGATCTGAAATGTCCAAGAATCGATTTAATAAATAAATAAAATCAGCTGGCTGTTCGCCTCCATTTTTGTAACTAGCCTATACGGGACGTGAGCGGCAAATCACTAAAACAAAAAGGAAGCAAATGGATGAGAGGGAGATCTTTCGTTCCTACCATTTGCATGTGTTTTAAGTCCTGTCAGTTTAACAGGGCGCGCTTGACAGGGCATATATAAGAACGAGCAGAGAGAGAGAGCCGGCCGCGCGCGCACTCACCCGAGCGCTGTCTGCTCTCTCTCTCTCCCTCGCGCATATTAATCAAAATCAATAAATACGATGGTGTCGGGAAAAAAACTCTCCAGTGATGAAACGTTTTCTGTGTTGACAAATCTTGTTCGATATCCTAAACTGCCGAATGCATTGCTTGTTTTTTTCTGTTTACATTTCATTGTGAATGCTGCTACTACGTCAGAGCGGCCAAAGCGTCAACAAGATTCCCCGTACTTTTTGACAAGCGTCCTTGACAGGGCGGCCAAAGCTTTTTTGCAGCTCAAGTCGGCGGCGGTGTGAACGTACAGTCAGCCGCCAGCTGCAGACCAACACACACTGCAGTGCTTCACGAAACTCCCTGCCAACTCCGAGAGGGCAAAAAAAAAAAAAAAAAAAAAACTCGGTCTATCGCTGCTTCATCGCCAGGTAGCTTAGGGGTAGGACTATTATTCATTTTGAAAGAAGCACTTTATTTTCATAACTTGTTATTCTTTAAGTTACTGTGTCTGACTGAGAAATATAGATGTTTTTTTGTCTTCACCGGTTGTGTTCTAGGCTACATGATAATCGAATCGAATCGTTTTGAATCGAAAATCTTTTTGAATCGAAAATCGATTTTGAATCGAATCGTGGCCTCAAGAATCGGAATCGAATTGAATCGTGAGATGGTAAAAGATTCCCACCCCTAGAATAGATGCACTTTTATGATGAATAGATGCACTTTTATGATGGATAGATGCACTTTTATGATGAATAGATGCACTTTTATGATGGACAGATGCACTTTTATGATGGACAGATGCACTTTTATGATGGACAGATGCACTTTTATGATGGATAGATGCACTTTTATGATGAATAGATGCACTTTTATGATGGATAGATGCATTTTAATGATGACAGATGCACTTTTATGATGGATAGATGCACTTTTATGATGGATAGATGCACTTTTATGATGGATAGATGCATTTTAATGATGACAGATGCACTTTTATGATGGATAGATGCATTTTAATGATGACAGATGCACTTTTATGATGGACAGATGCACTTTTATGATGGACAGATGCACTTTTATGATGGATAGATGCACTTTTATGATGAATAGATGCACTTTTATGATGGATAGATGCATTTTAATGATGACAGATGCACTTTTATGATGGATAGATGCACTTTTATGATGGATAGATGCATTTTAATGATGACAGATGCACTTTTATGATGGATAGATGCATTTTAATGATGACAGATGCACTTTTATGATGGATAGATGAACTTTTATGATGGATAGATGCACTTTTATGATGGACAGATGCACTTTTATGATGGATAGATGTACTTTTATGATGGATAGATGCACTTTTATGATGGATAGATGCACTTTTATGATGGATAGATGCATTTTAATGATGATAGATGAACTTTTATGATGGAAAGATGCACTTATGATGGATAGATGCACTTTTATGATGGATAGATGAACTTTTATGATGGAAAGATGCACTTATGATGGATAGATGCACTTTTATGATGGAAAGATGCACTTATGATGGATAGATGCACTTTTATGATGGATAGATGCATTTTAATGATGACAGATGCACTTTTATGATGGATAGATGCACTTTTATGATGGATAGATGCATTTTAATGATGACAGATGCACTTTTATGATGGATAGATGCACTTTTATGATGGATAGATGCATTTTAATGATGACAGATGCACTTTTATGATGGATAGATGTACTTTTATGATGGATAGATGCACTTTTATGATGGATAGATGCACTTTTAACATGGATAGATGCACTTTTATGATGGATAGATGCACTTTTATGATGGATAGATGCATTTTAATGATGACAGATGCACTTTTATGATGGATAGATGCATTTTAATGATGACAGATGCACTTTTATGATGGATAGATGCACTTTTATGATGGATAGATGCACTTTTATGATGGATAGATGTACTTTTATGATGGATAGATGCACTTTTATGATGGATAGATGCATTTTAATGATGACAGATGCACTTTTATGATGGATAGATGCACTTTTATGATGGATAGATGCATTTTAATGATGATAGATGCACTTTTATGATGGATAGATGAACTTTTATGATGGAAAGATGCACTTATGATGGATAGATGCACTTTTATGATGGATAGATTAACTTTTATGATGGATAGATGCACTTTTATGATGGACAGATGCACTTTTATGATGGACAGATGCACTTTTATGATGGATAGATGCACTTTTATGATGGAAAGATGCACTTTTATGATGGACAGATGCACTTTTATGATGGATAGATGAACTTTTATGATGGAAAGATGCACTTTTATGATGGACAGATGTACTTTTATGATGGACAGATGCACTTTTATGATGGACAGATGCACTTTTATGATGGAAAGATGCACTTTTATGATGGACAGATGCACTTTTATGATGGATAGATGCACTTTTATGATGGACAGATGCACTTTTATGATGGATAGATGCACTTTTATGATGGATAGATGCACTTTTATGATGGAAAGATGCACTTTTATGATGGACAGATGCACTTTTATGATGGATAGATGCACTTTTATGATGGACAGATGCACTTTTATGATGGATAGATGCACTTTTATGATGGACAGATGCACTTTTATGATGGATAGATGAACTTTTATGATGAAAAGATGCACTTATGATGGATAGATGCACTTATGATGGACAGATGCACTTTTATGATGGACAGATGCACTTTTATGATGGATAGATGCACTTTTATGATGGATAAATGCCCTTTAATGATGGATAGATGCACTTCTATGATGGATAGATGCACTTTTATGGACTTCAAAACAGAAACCAGCCATTCACAGCCATTATAAAGCTTGGAGAATGTCATATACAGCTAGGATGCTTTAGGGGGGAGTAAATCATGGGCTAATTTTCATTTTTGGGTGAAGTATCCCTTTAATATGGCTGAGTCCCTGATCAGTTCTGTGAACTAGGGAGCTGACTGAGACGCACCCTCTATTTCTGAAGGCGGCAACTAAAATTTAGTTGGAAATAGATGCAATACAGATGTAAATGAATATGTGAATCTAATTGCATAATTTCGGGCACATGTAAACGATGTTCAGAATCATATTGGATGTACTATTGCTGTAAATCAGTGCATGTAAACAAAGCTCCTGTTGTTTTGTCCCAGGTTCTGTTCATTGATAACTGGCGTGTCCTGCACGGCAGAGAGTCGTTCACGGGCCTGAGGCAGCTGTGCGGATGCTATCTGACCCGGGACGACGTGCTGAACACGGCCCGATCTCTGGGACTCCAGGCCTGAGCGCTCCACTACCCCGAGGACACACTACACCATCATTCAGAGAACACCCGTGTACAGCGATAGCAGATTTACAGCAGGATCACAACAACGCTTTCAGATGCCATTAACCTATGATCATGGCAGCAAGGATATAAAGACTTCACTTAACTCTCAATTTTTATATATGTACAGTATAAGAATTGATCTGTCTCTCTATCTGAACACATTTAACAATCAACTCAGCTCTTTGTAAGAATGATTTTACTATTTTTATTAAATTAGTTTTTTGTAGTGGATGATGTATCTTTTTGATCCAAAATGCTTTCTTTCCACAGAAAAACAGATAGTTGTAATCAAAGGTGCTTGTATGTAAACAAAGATGTTTTGGCTGTACTAAAGCATAAAAATACCATATGTTTGCTTTACAGATATTTGGGAAACAAGTTGACATACTGTTTTTATTTTATTATTAATGCAGAATGTACATAACAAAACAGGGAACAATCAACAATGTAAGACACTTCCATTGAGACTAACACACATTTTGAATCTGAGAAGGAAAAAACAAGAAAAGAAAAGGAGCCAGGGCGAAGAAAAACAGGTACAGATAGACATCAAAGACAAATATATTTAAATAGTAAATGTTTTGACTGAGAGAAACATTTTGTTTTTTTACAACATGAAACATTTTAATAAACTCACATAGAAATATATTAAAGGAGGGCTTACACAAGTTCACATGCTTGTTTCTCTGAAAAACACTACTACAGCCGGTTATTGTCCTTTGAAATGTGGTTCCGTGTCGGAGTGTCTGATTTGTTTTGATCTGTGTGACTCCGCCCACTGACAATTCACCCAATAGTATTTCGACACCCCTGGTTGCCAGTTGGCGGGAAACTCCGCGTATTGCAGCCGAGGAAACAGCGAACAAACTGGGTCAGAGATCACAGATTCTACACGACTTTATAATCCTCGAAAACCCATCTAAAAAAGCTCTACCATGATATGAGGAATATTAAAACGGATATTTAGCCTATTAGCCGATTAACTTAAAGTATAAAGCTCGTCACGCTCGTGCCTGTTGTGTCACGTGTTCTCAATCTGGCAACCCGCGTGAGCGTCTGAGGAGAAAAGGCGGGAGAATCAACTCCAATACTTTGTATCTAAACTGCATTATCGATTTTTTTAAACCACTATGTGTCAATATTACACATTGCACAGAAGATCATTCGCTTAACCGAAACATCGGAATGAAGGAAATGTCTTAAAATGGTTGTAAATGCAGGGTATTTCTATGGGGTTGTGCCTTAACAGTGATGTGAGAATGCAAAGTTTAAATATATATCCTGCAATAATTATACATGTTATGTATATTTTAATCTGTAACATTTTAACACCCTGTATCTTATATAAAATGATCTCAAATTAATGTACGCACAAAAATACCAATGTTACCTCTAGAAAATAAATTGAATTTCATGCATTTTTGTCTTGTTGACTTTGACTGTTGTCTCACTGTTTTTTTATTTTAGTCATTTTAGTTTAGCATAGTATTTGAAATTATGTTTAATGTGGTATCCTTTTTCCTTTCTTTCTTTCTTTCTTTCTTTCTTTCTTTCTTTCTTTCTTTCTTTCTTTCTTTCTTTCTTTCTTTCTTTCTTTCGTTCTTTCTTTCTTTTGTTGCTAAGTTTAGATGTGATGTCATTATGTTTCATAATGGCCAAATGAGTGAAATCCTTCAATTTAAAACATCTGTGTTATTATAACGACGTATCTTCAATACATTCATAAAATACATTTCCCTTTCAGAAGCCTTGTTTGTCATCAGTTAGTCAACTAAATTGTCAAAACACAATTTTAAATAGAATGGTTAATTTAGTATTTTGCATAAAGACCCGTGCTGAGTGATTAGTCAAATTACAGTGAGATGAAATTATGAACAATTATGTGAAAACTAGTTAGAAACTATTTCATTACACATTTTAGGTAATCTGACTACTTTTGGATTCATTTTAGATTATATTATATAAGTATATTATCAGATTTGAATAGGATAATCTTGTACAACACACACACACACACCCACACACACACAAAACACTGATGTGTATTAACGTCAGAGTTTTGTTAGAAGAAATAGTTTGTATAGGTTGATGAAAAGGTATAATTAATTTATATATTTATTTATTATTAATAATTAATTAAAACAAAAATGTGAAATGAAAATAATTTTGTAGGCTACTTAATAAAAAAAAAAAAAAAAAAAAGATTAAGTATTTTATTTGTTGTGGCCTCTCAATTTTCTGTGTAATTATATCCTTTATGAACAAATATGGGGAGAACAAGTATTTGATACACTGCAGATTTTGCAGGTTTTCCTACTTACAAAGCATGTAGAGGTCTGTAATTTGTATTACCTGTATTAACTGACCCTGTTTAAACTCGTTACCAGTATAAAAGACACCTGTCCACACACTCAATCAAACAGACACCAACCTCTCCACAATGGCCAAGACCAGAGACTGTGTAAGGACATCATGGATAGAGTTGTAGACCTGCACACGGCTGGGATGGGCTACAGGACAATAGGCATCAGCTTGGGGAGAAGCAACAACTGTTGGCGCAATTATTAGAAAATGGAAGAAGTTCAAGATGATGGTCAATCTCCCTCGGTCTGGGGCACCATGCAAGATCTCACCAGGGCATCAATGATCACGAGGAAGGTGAGGGATCAGCCCAGAACTACACGGCAGGACTTGGTAAATGACCTGAAGAGAGCTGGGACCACAGTCTCAAAGAAAACCATTAGTAACACACTACGCCGTCATGGATTAAAACCATAGACAGTATATCAACTGGACACAGCGACCTCATATGTTTCAACGGAGAAAAGTGAAGTCAATTAGAAGCACTCACTTCCTGATCGCCAGGCGGACTGCGCAGACTCAAACTGAGCTTGACGACGTAGATGTGACGTGAGCAACCTGTAGGTCTTCTAGTAGCTGTGCCGAGAGAAATCTGAATCATCTCCGGATCTCGCAGAGACGGAGAGCGTGAGCATTAGCTGTCCATGAGCTAGCAGCGGGAGCAACTTTATCACTCTCTATGGGCTTCTCCCTTGACTTTATGCCTCCACGTCCCCCCGATTGCATGCGAGCTTCTCCGCCTGTCCATACGGTAATTTTCTCGACAGAGTCGCGCGGTTATGACGCAATCGTTAGCCTATTTTTACAAAAACTGCTTCTCCGGGGCCATAACGTAAGATACAAGGTAACAGAGCCTTTTACACATTTTCGTGTTTCTTTAGAAATAAACAATGGACAAACAGTGTCTTTAAACGCCTCAGATGTAAAGTTATTCGCTGTCAAAGTGACGCCAAAATGAATGGGAGTCAATGCGATGCTAACAGCAGGGGGGGTTTCGCTAGCCAATGGCGGCGCCCGGGGAAGCTTCAGTGTCTTCCGGAACACTGCCCCCCCTGGTTAAAACCCTGCAGCGCACGCAAGCTCCCCCTGCTCAAGCCAGCGCATGTCCAGGCCCGTCTGAAGTCTGCCAATGACCATCTGGATGATCCAGAGGAGCAATGGGAGAAGGTCATGTGGCCTGATGAGACACAAATAGAGCTTTTTTGGTCTAAACTCCACTCGCCGTGTTTGGAGGAAGAAAAAGGATGAGTACAACCCCAGGAACACCATCCCAACCGTGAAGCATGGAGGTGGAATGGAGAGTTGGCAAAAACTCTTCACAGACCACCATCATGAACACTGGGGTCCCTCAAGGATGTGTGTTGAGTCCTCTGCTGTTTACACTGTTGACTCATGACTGTTGTGCCAGATATAACTCAAACCACATCATCAAGTTTGCAGATGACACAACGGTGGTGGGCCTCATCAGCAACGACGACGACTCGGCATACAGAGATGAGGTACATCAACTCATCAACTGGTGTGACACTAAACAATTTACAACTAAATGTAAATAAAACAAAGGAAATAACTGTGGGACTTCAGGAAAAATCACAGGCCACACACACCCCTCACCATCAAATGGCAGCGCTGTGGGAATCAGTGAAAAGCATCAAGTTCCTGGGGGGTGCACATCACTGATGACCTATCATGGTCTACCAACATCACCTCTCTTGTCAAGAAAGCTCAGCAACGCCTCCACTTCTTACGCAGGATGAGAAGAGCCAACCTCCCCCCACTGGCACTCACTATCTTCTGCAGGGGGTGCCATTGAGAGCATCCTCACCAGCAGTCTCTCAGTCTGGTATGGTTGCTCTGCTGCTGACCTGGAAAGCTCTATATGGGATTAATATCCTGCCATGATTCAAAACTGAAAATAAAGTTCTGAAAGGTTGAAACTAAGTGTTCGAAAACTCAAAATCATTAAAAAAAAAGTTTTTGCAAGATCGAAAAATAAGATTTGCAAGCTTGCAAAATGTAAAAAAAAATAAGAATATCTCTGCAAACATTATGTTGTTTTTGACATTTCCTTCTTCAGAACTGCAAAACATTTTTTTACGATGTTGCGCAATTTTTTTTCCAGAGTTTCAAATTTGTCAGTGTTCTCCCACTGTATAGTTTGTTTTCCAGATTTGAAACCTTGAAACCCGTGATCTGAAAACGGGTGTGCGAATAGGTGAAAAAAAGTTTTGAAACTCTGAAAACTGAGGTTCGAAAGGGCGAAACTTATTATATTACATTAAATTTTGCACTCCTATTGCAGACTATTTCTTCAGAGCTGAGTTTACAACACCCACTTTGCGGAGATACGCGCACACAGTTGCGAGCGTGCGACTCGCGTGATTGTTGGCAGCGTCGTCACGCCAGGCCCGGTTCTAGAACCAAATCACTGAGGGTGCTTCTGAAAATAGTGAGGGTGCTTACATAAACGTAGGGTCATCCAAATTTTTTTAGTCCAGGGGGAGGGTCACCCAAATTTTCATATTGTAGGCTACCGTTTTTTTTTTTGTATTCATGAAAATAGAAAAATTTCAAAGTGGCTTGTTTGGTTGCATATTTTTCCATGTAGCGCCATGTAGCTCTCTCAGTCTCGGCCTCCCAGCGCCAGCAGATGGGTCTGACCCAAAAAAAATCATTTTGATAGTACATGCTCAGAAAAAGTGCATCATGTCAGAACAGAACGCCAATGAAATGTTAACCCGGCAAAGCTTTAAATACGAGAAAATAATGAACTTTTGTGATTGCGAATAAGTGCAGTGTCCTGAGTAACTCTACCGCTGTGAAGTTTAGTCACTGACATGACGCTGACTAGCTCAAAGGTTTCACGTTGCCTGCCTAGCAACTAAATATTCTTTTAAAGCTTCAAACCAACAGCAAAAACGCTAGGCATTTTATAAAAAAAATGGTAAACCTTTATAATAAGGTTTCATTTTTTTAGCGGTAAACGAATTTCCTGAGCGGGACGCACACATGCAAGCAAAATGGGCAATTAAAGAGACATCTTCACCTATGCGTATCACGATCGCGAAAGGACACAACCAATCAAATGCATTAAACATGAAAGCATAATTAAATAATTTCTGATTTGAAAAATCGTGTTAATGGATTTATTTTGTGTATGTATGAGTGTGAATCCGTCTGTGCTTCTATTGTCGGCAAAATCTCGTTTACATGTGTGCTATTAATAATTTAATCTGAGGGTGCTTTCACTTTTGTTTGAGGGTGCTTAGCACCCTCAAGCACCCCCGTAGAACCGGGCCTGGCCTGCACGCAGCTCTGCTCTGAAACTCTGAAACTCAGACTGAGCGAAAAATGAAGCTTCGCAACCTCGAAACTTAAAAAAAAAAGCCTGGAGGGAGGGCCTTTCTGCTCTTGGCCAATGCTCTGCTGTCTGCTGACGTACAGTCCGATCACAAGTCGTATTTACTGGAAAGGTGGCTTCTGCACTGGTTCTTTGCATGCGTCCGGCAGATTGACCGTGACCGATTGCTTCTGTACAGAGTGCAAATCCTTCCTCTCATTACCATGATTTACCTTTTTCTAGGATGATTTATCATGATTTACCATGACTTACCATGTTCCAGTATGATTTACCATGGTTCTAGTATGATTTACCATGTACTAGGATGGTTTACCATGATTTACCACGTTCTAGATCAATTTACCACAGTTGACCATTCATTTAGCATGATTTACCATAGTTTACCATTATTTATCAAAGTTTACCATGATTTACCCTGTTCTAGGATGATGTATAATTATTTACTATGTTCTAGTATATGATTCACCATGATTTACATGACTTACCATGTTCCAGTATGATTTACCATGAATCTAGCATGATTTACCATAGTTTACCATTTTGAAACTCTGTGATAGTCTGGTAACTGTAAGTTCACTGTAGGGCCATATGCTATGTTGATCTGTCTATCTGTTGAATATCTATTTTGTACTTGTTTAGTGGTGTCCTATGTTAACTGTATATCTAGTTTATACTTAGTATGTGTCAAGTTTTTGTTTTAATATTGCACATTGGAGTATGGGAGAAAACGCAATTTCAGTCTGCTGCGTAATGTACTGTTGCACGGTTTGATTGACAATAAAGTTGACTTGGACTTGGACTTGGAAACATCATTCTCTGGGGATGCTCTTCTGCAAAGGGGGACCGGACGACGGCACCGTATTGAGGGGAGGATGGATGGGGCCGTGTATCGCCAGATCTGGGCCAAAAAACCTCCTTCCCTCAGTAAGAGCACTGAAGACGGGTCGTGGCTGGGTCTTCCAGCAGGACAACGGCCCGAAACACAGCCGCAGGGCAACTGAGGAGTGGATCTGTCAGATGCATCTCAAGGTCCTGGGGTGGGCCTAGCCAGTCTCCACACCTGAACCCAGTAGAAGATCTGTGGAGGAGCTGAGAGTCCGTATTGCCCAGCGACAGCCCCGAAACCTGGAGGATCTGCATGGAGGAGTGGGGCCAGAATCCCCAGTGTGTGCAAACCTGGTCCAGAACTACAGAACTATGATCTCTGTAACTGCAAACAAAGGTTTCTCTACCAAATATTAAGTTCTGCTTTTCTGATGTAATCAAATACTTCTGTCATGCAATAAAATGCAAATTAATAACTTGAAAATCATACAATGTGATTTTCTGAATTTTTGTTTTAGATTCCGTCACTCACAGTTGAAGAGTACGTATGATAAAAACTACAGACCTCTACATGCTTTGTAAAGGCCAATTTATACTTCTGCGTCGGGTGCGCGTAGCATACGCATAGACGTGTACCATACGCCGTACCCTGACGCGCACCTCCTCAAAAATGTAATGCATAGATTTAAATATTGGAGGGGGAGGGGGGGGGGTTTTATTTCCCCCCCAACCCCCCCACAAATTACGCCCCTGCCTACGACGACGCAGAAGTATGAATCAGCCTTTAGTGGGAAAACCTGCAAAATCGGCAGTGTATCAAATACTTGTTCTCCCCACTGTATGAGTGACATGCTGTTTTTTAAAAAGAGAATCAGTTATTTATTCATCATTTACTGTCATTTTGTGAAAATTAAGTGTGTCATCAATAAAAATATTTAGATTTTACATGTATTTTATCTTCCATCATTACACTAGAATAATTCCTGAAACAAGGCGCTGATTTTCCTGTGATCCCATAGGAAGGGGGCCCTGTGCTTGCTCCCTCGTGCAACCACGTTCTCAGCGTTATAATATCGCGATACTACATATCCCGAGACGTGAGCCCGCGCGCTCCGCCTCCGCAGAGTAAAGCGCATGCGCGAACTGCCACACGTGCTGCTGTTCTCTGAAGCGCGCAGCAGCGAAGATGGCGGACGTGGAAAGTAAGATCATGCCTCACACATTTGCTTTTTTTGTTTGTTACGATTGCTGTAAATTGGCCTTACATTTAAACTGTACTTTAATGTGCATTTATTCACATATATCATGCGATTAAGAAGGGTAGAAGTACTCTGATTAAAGCTGAGGTTCTTAACTTCATCAGTACGCGTGATTCCCGGCTGCGTGTAGAAATGCGTGACATGTGCATATGCTCTCGTTTAATGAGTCTTTTTGCTAATTAATTTTACTATTAAATGGTAGTTTATTAATTTTATTAAACGCTTGAAGTAAAGAAAATGGGGGAAAATATAAATGGTAACGTTAGCTTATCTATTCCCCCCCAACATAAATAACCCTTCATTAGCTAGCTAATATAATATAGGAAGTAACGTTAAATATATTTCTGATTGCATTGAAACCAGATAACTTTCCCGTTTATAAAGAGTCTTAGCAAATAAATTACTGATTAAACCGTGAAATGGGCAGATTTGCGGCTTCTTAAAGTTATCAAATTTCTGCAAATCTCACAGTCGCTTAATATTCGTAAAATTATAATTTTTCGCGCTGCTACTTATTTATCGTAGCGCAATGTGATCGGCAGAGACACACAGTGGGTTAATATAACGTTAATAATGTAATTTTAAACCTGTTTTGTGGTAAGTTAGAGCCTTAAATCAAACGCCACGTGCTGCTCGCACAGGCCACGTGGTCCCGCGAAGTGTGCACGCGCTCGATGAAGAAGCCAGGCTTGATTTAACATGCTTTCTGTGTAGATCTACTCAACCGACTGATTTTACCTAATGGATGTTGTTTGTTTTGTCCTCAGTAGGTTCAGCTAAAGAAAGAGAAGAAAAGAAGGTCACAGAAAGTTTCATCAGAGGATGTTGGGGTAATTACTGGTTTATATGCATTTTTTTTAAATATATTTTAATGTTTTTGCTATGTCCTCTGTAGTGACACCAGGACTAAGTAGTAAAGAAAATAAAAAAAACATGAAATTACATGTATAGGTTAAAACAATGGGGCCTTTTTCATTCAGCAATTCAGATTTGTATTAACTAAGCTTTGTATAAAGGATTATTCTCAATTTATGAAAGATATAATGGAATGAATTGACGCACCATTTTACTTTATTGGTAAAAATGGCCATACATGGGGTTTCTCATTCAATACCCTGTATCTATTCTGCATATTAATGTTCATGGGGCAACATATAATGTGAAAAAGTGAAATAATGGGTAACTCATCCATAATTTCTATTATTTCATAAGATTAGTGATACTCCAAATTAGTGTCCACAACAGAATTTCTGGTCCAACATGTTTTTTTGTTTTTGTTTTTTTGTCTAAAAGAAACCGTTCCCATTCTGAAACCATTATATTTCCATATTTGTAACGAGTATAACCGGATATTCACTGTAGGGCAGAATTTTATTTTGACATCAAAATTATTTGCCTGGAACATTTGATCAATCAAAGACAACTTTTCATTTGAATTTTGCTGGTATTAATATCAACTTATGCAATTTTGGTGTTGTGATAACACTACCTGATGATTTTTATCTAGGGGTTGTAACGATACCCTCACGTCACGTTACGATATTATCGCGATACTTCAAGACATGTGATAAAATGTACTGTTGATTAAAATGCTAAATATTGATAGACTTGGAGCTGAAACCCAAAGCACAGGACAATAGAGACACCAGAATAACAATATTCATGATTCTGAAGCTGAAAATACTGAATTATTTTAGAAGAATATTCTTGAATTCTGTCACGGACTAAAATAATGTTGGACACTTTTTACTGTTAACATCTATGGCTGCGTTTACACGCGGCCGGGTATTTTCATAAACGGACACTTCACCCGCTCCGTTTTCAAAAATAACATCGTGCACACCTGTCAGTTTTCAGAGAAGTGTTCGTTTACATGAACCCGTGTATATATGCCGTCTAGAGCTTGCCAAACCTGTAGGTGGCAGTGTAACGAGAAGCTCAAGCCCACGTTAGCAAATCAACATCCCGAAAATAGCCACTTTCTGTGATGTCGGCTGCCTAAAACTCAGTTTACATGCAAACTAAGTTTTCCAAAATCTCCACTCTGGCCGGTTTTTAGAAAGAATCGGTTTCAGAGGCGAATTCTCGTTTGCGTGCAATCAAGGGGAAATGTCTCAGTTTTTCAAGATAACCATGTACGTGTAAACGGGGCCGTAAATGTAAACATTTGGCATTATCAGGACACAAATATTCCCTCATTGCATTTTTATACATTATATTCAACATTAAATATAGTAGTTTAATGCAAGTACTGACACTAAAACTCTGAAAACGTGAATAAAAAATAATTAACACACAAGGTTATTTTGGGTGAACTATACACGATATAGTTGATGCTTTTTTTGTATTGATTTTTTTTTTACACCCCTATTTTTATCACAAGCTAGATTAAGTTACAAAATCAGTAAACCAATAAACTCATTGAACCGTTTCCCTCAGGACATTCAAGAAAGCGGATGACTTCCTCATCAAACCCGAGTCGAAGGTCGCGACCTTGGACACGTCTCAGTGGCCGTTGCTCTTAAAGGTCAGTGTCTGCTTACCCACAAACCCTTTCACCAAGCGTGTGTGTGTCATGATGAACGTGTTTATCCATTCGCTGAGCGCCAGTGTTGCTGTCCCTCGCCAGCCTCGCGGCTCGTTCTGGGTCGCAGGGTTTACGGCGTCTGGGTCTGTCGGCTGGGCCGGTGTTCTGCCGGGTCAGGGCGGGTCAGGCTCATGACGCTGGTGCGAGGGAACGGCACACTTCTGACAAAGACGATTAAACATATCTGATCACACATACACACTTTGGTCTAATTTTGTGATGTCACTTCTGCTTCTAACCTACATGTTTTTCTACAGCATTTTGATAAGCTCAACATCCGGGACGGCTCATTACACTCCTCTTCCTCACGGCTCGAATCCGCTCAAGAGGAACATCAGTGATTATGTCAGGTAGGGAAATCTCGTATTAATAAATGTAATAGGGATGCACCGATATGAAATTTGTCCGATAACCGATAATTCTTAGTTTGCAAGCCGATAACCGATATATTGGCCGATACATTTAAATCCAAGTTTTTATTTAATGTTTGAGAGCCTGGTTACAAAAACAAGTCTCACCATTAAAATCCATGTTTCATGTACACTTATGTTTTTATAATAATTTTTGTAGCTGATATGTTGCACTGAACCGTATTTTTACTTCTATTTTTTTTTTTAAAGATATTCCAATCATATTTCAAGCAACTTTTAAATCCATCATGTTGAACAGTGCAAATCTAAAGTATCTCAGCTGAAGGAAATAATCCATTATTTATCGGCTTTAAGATATCAGACAAATTTTAATATCGGGCCGATGCCGATAAAATTAACATCTGCCGATACATTTAAATCAAAAGTTTTTATATAATGATTGAGAGCCTGATTACAAAAACAAGTCTCACCATCAAATTCATGTCCCAAGCACACAATTATGTTTTTACAATAATTTTATCTAGCCGATATGTTGCACTAAACTGTGTGTTTTTTTTTTTTAAGGGATTCCAATCATATTTCAAGCAATTTTTAAATCCATCATGTTGAACAGTGCGCATCTGAAGTGTCTCGGCTGAGGGAAATAATCCATTATTTATCGGCTTTAATATATCAGGCAAATTTTCATATCGGGCCGATACCGATAATATTTAAATGAACAAATATCTACCGATATATTGGCCGATACATTTATTTTTAAGATTTTTATATAATGTTTGAGAGCCTGATTACAAAAACAAGTCTCACCATCAAAGTCCATCTCCCAAGCACACAATTATAAATGTATTATAATTTTATGTAGCCGATATTGTTGCACTGAACCGTATTTTCCATTTTTGAAGTGATCATATTTCAAGTAATTCAAATCCCTCATGTTGAACAGTGCGCATCTGAAGTGTCTCAGCTCAAGAAAATACTTTTATCGGCTTTAATATATCAGACAAATTTTCTTATCGGGCCGATAATATTAAAATTAAAATAACCCGATACCGATATGGTGGCCGATATATCGTGCATCCCTAAAATGTGAGCCACATGATGATGTGATGTAGATTGCATTAGCACTTTGTGCAAAGATGACCTCTTATCTATCACCCCAGACTGATGGCTCCGCCGCAAACGTGAGTGTGTTGTGAAGTTGTTCCTCAAGTTCACACGCGTGTTATTTTGAACCTGTATTCCCAGGGCTGGCTTCATTAACCTGGACAAACCTGCCAATTCCCTCTACCCATGAAGTCGTCGCGTGGATCAAGAGGATTCTTCGTGTTGAGGAAAACGGGTCACAGTGGCACTCTTGACCCCAAAGTCACGGGGTTGCTTGATCGTGTGTGTGGAGCGGGCCACGCGATTGGTTTAAATCCAGCAGAGCGCAGGTGGGTCATCCGTAGCACTTCCAGGTCAACAGACCGACCCGTTCAACCTCACATTATAAAATTAGCAGCCTTTCCTTACTACTCTTGTCTCACTGCTTTTAGGCAAAGAGTATGTGGGCATAGTACGGCTGCACAATGCACTAGAGAACGAACACCAGCTAGCCAGGGTAAGTAGCAATGTGTTCTGCTTTAAAACAGAGATGTGGAATATGACCATACACCGGTGAAACTGGAAAAATTAGAATATCGTGCAAAAGTTAATTTATTTCAGTAATTCAACCTAAAAGGTGAAAACTAATATATTATATAGACTCATTACATGCAAAGTGAGATATTTCAAGCCTTTATTTGTTATAATTGTGATGATTATGGCTTACAGTTTATGAAAGCCCCAAATTCAAAATTAGAATATTGTGAAAAGGTTTTCATAAGCTGTAAGCCATAATCATCACAATTATAGCTGTATGTAAGAAATGTATTTCAATTCATCATAAAATGGCCCTGATATGTCAGTAGACATTGAGAAATCATGTTCAAATACGTGTATCACTGACAACAGTAGTACGACCAGGATATTGTCATTTAAAAGTGAAGTTGCAGTCCTCAACTGATGTTGATGTTGTCATGTTGTGTTTTGGCCTGAAGCGCCACCCTCCACCTATCCACCAATCACAAAGTCAGTAGCGTTTCGGCATCTGGGTTGCCAGCTCTGCTCTAGTCGGATAAAAAAATTCTAACGTTAACGCCTATCTGGCAACCCTGAGTCAGGGGGAGGGGGAGGGGATACACCGCTCTACAGTAATTTGAAAGTGATTGCAGTACCAGTTTTGGCCACAATCTTACATACGGCTCCTTTAACTGTCTGCGTTTACATGAACACTCCTCTTGTCTTAAAGTGACCGCAGCCTAATAAACCTGTTGCTGTCTGTCAATGTAATCAAACGACAGAGCGAGTCACATGACCGAAAAGCTTTTGAGGCGCATTTAATTCATTGTGAAGACCATAGACCATTTATTTTTATTAGTGTTCAATTTCTGTATTATTTCATACTCTAATATTAGGCTGAAAAACACTGACTTTAAAAACCCCTGTCCTAACGCATAAAAGTGAATTAATGCAGAAATCTACCATTGTAGTTGTGAATGACGCTGTTTGTGTGGTCAAGTGTCGGTTCACTGCTGTGTGTGTGTGTTTGACATGATGAACTTGTTTATCCATTCTCTGAGTGTCTCTCGGCCTCCCTCTCTCTCTGCCGGCCTCGTGTCTCTGCCGCAGTGTTTTGCTGCACAGAAGCGCTCGAGACCGTGCAGGAGTGGATGGCTGGGATTCACCGAAGAAGAGCGGACATTTCTGAACACACGAGGGGCTTTCGCACCGGCTAGTTTTAGGAACGAGCCTCCAGGAGGATTCCCCGAGAGCTAGTGTTTCCCATAGGAGCGTTTCCCTTGTTGCGTTCGCACCGCCAGCAGGAACTCTGAAGTGACGTCAGACACGCTCGTTGTTGGGACTTTAATTTTGACGGCGCCCGCGCTCGGATTCTCCGTGTTCATTAGTTTACGATCTGTCGAACAGTCCCTGTCTCATACGTTATCATGTAGAACTGTTATATATAGAGAGTAGACCGTGATGAAGAGTTATTAGCGTATGCCGGTGTGTTTGATGTCCAGTGTTGCTGAGCAGAAAACACATAATCATGTTGGGGTTTTCTCCTCAGCGTAAAGGCTAAGAGACTCATCTATCACTGTTTACATGTTCCTAGAGTCAGTTTCTGGAGTAAATATATAGGCTATGCCTCTTTAAAATGGCATGTGCTGTTTCACGTGCGTTCGGCCAATCAGCAAAGACTAACGTCACGGATAGTTCCTACAGCGCTGGTTTAAGACCGACTCTAGGGTTGGAGGTAGGGCTGTAAATGATTAATCGCGATTAATCGAATCCAAAATAAAAAAAAGTGCGACTTATAGTCCGGATAATACGTTTTTTTAAATATAAAGAACACATATTTTTCCTTAAATGTATACATGCTTGTGTATTTATATATACAAAATAATTATACACAATACACATATGTAAACACAAACTTATTTTGGATTCGATTAATCGTTTACAGCCCTAGTAGGAGGTTTAGATTAGTTGGCTAAATTCTGAAACTGAAATCGTTCCTGCGGTGCGAACGCGCCAAAATCCGGGATCTTCCCGCCAGTAGTTGTAGGAACTCTGAAATCGTTCCTCCGTTGCGAAAGCCCTTATACACATGGACCGTGGATGAGTGCAGGAAGTCTTGTGTGTGTGTGAGATAATGATCAGTGTGTGTGTGTGTGTGTGTTTCAGGCGATGGAGTGTTTAACAGGAGCCCTGTTCCAGAGGCCTCCGCTCATCGCTGCGGTGAAGCGCCAGCTGCGAGTGCGCACCATCTACGAGAGCAAGCTGATCGAGTACGACCCCGAGCGGAGACTAGGTTAGAGGATCGAGCTTTAGCATTTCTTTATCTGTGAGCCACATGATGATGTGATGTAGATTGCATTTAGCACTCTGTGCAAAGATGACTGTCTATCTATCACCCAAGACTGATGGCTTTAGTGCAAACCTCACTAATCACACACACACGACGCGATGTTCACACCAGGCGACTAAATGCCTGTCGTTGGGCTTGTAAATTTAAACACATTAAGTTAACCCTCTTATGGTCTTCGTTTCCGGTTTACACTTCTGGTCTATAATGACCCCAAAGATGCATAGAGCGATTGTACAAAAACTATACATTTTAATAATACAAAATTATTATGATAGTTTACTTATCTATACATTTATGCTATGTTTTGGGGGGATATGAAGTACTTTCTTACCCATTTATTGCCAAATTCCTCAACTACACCATTAGCATGCATATAAAAATTTACATTTTTATTTAAAAAAACACATGATGATCAATTTTAAATCAGAGTTTCTTGATTTTGATCTGGGTGTTCGATGCATAGTTTCTGCCATCTGCTGGTTTGAATTGTTTTTGCAGATAATATAGTTTTGGCTATAAAGTGTAATTGCCATATATTTCCAGCAGAGGCCCCATAGAGATCCATTCATTTTGCTGGACTGCTTTCATAACAGCTTTTTAATTATTAGACCCACTCCAGTGTTTGACATTCAGGCTAATTATAAGTCAATCAAGCTTTTTTTTTATTTTATTTTTATGATAGATGTTATGTAAAAATCTGTGCCATTTTAGAAAGATAAAATAATTTGGTACAATCGTTCACACACGCACATAAAATATACAAGCCACTGGCGATTCTATTGCTAAGGTGTGTGTGTAGAAGGGTTAAATCCACCATGATGACTTGGTTTCTGAAGTGCAAGATTGTGTGTTTCTCAGGTATTTTCTGGGTGAGCTGTGAGGCGGGCACGTATATCCGGACGCTGTGTGTGCATCTGGGTCTGCTGCTGGGGGTCGGCGGGCAGATGCAGGAGCTGCGCAGGGTCCGCTCCGGTGTCCTGGGAGAAATGGTACGGTGAGAACCGGTGTCGGGCTGAAGACCCACAGTGTTGAGTTCGGTTCTGGGCTTTATCCCCAGTTCTGCTAATTAATCTTTGGGACAGAAAATGGCTGAGTGTTAATAAAATCATGAAGTGGTTCTTGTTTGACCTCCTTCATCAAACTCCAGCCGACACAAACTGCTTTAAGATCATGTTCTTTATGATTTTGATGCATTTTTAATTTAAAGCTACACTGTGTAACTTTTTTAGTTTATTCTTAGCTAAAAACACTTAGTTCTTTCAAAAATATATGTGCTCATTAATGTATATTTACTTCGTTCAAGTAATAAAGTATTCTCGTGAGTGTATAATATGCCATTGAAAATACATACGGGTGAGGGGTTCGAATGTCGGTCGCCATGTTGCCCCTCCATCTTGAAAGTACATTAGCCAAAGAGGGACACACCCGTTAATTCAAGCTTCGCCTTTCGCATCTCCGCAATTCACTGGCACCGGGCCCTGTTTTTATTTTTCCCTCTCCCCTCCGTCACATCAGCTGATCTCTGCTCACGGAGAAAATGATATAGCCTACAATGTAAACTTTGCCTGACGCTATTGATGTCGAACAATATACAGAATAACGATAGCACTGATAAAAGTTACTTTACTAAGATTAGCTTGTCGTCTGGGAACCTGATAGCTGATGTTAGCAATGAAATGGTAAAAAAATTACGAAAACATAAAAATATTATTCATTTTACATAGATGTCATAACCTATATGTTAACTGACAAATTAAATTACTGCTAATTATGATAGTTTTCTAAAGTAACCTCATCACTTGAAGGAATACTCATGGACGAGGTCGAACTGGAAGCCATGTTAATCTTGGACTACATTGGCCACCGTAGGAGTTAAAACAAAATCGGAATTGAGAGGAACAGAAACTAATATTCACTGGATGGTCATATACCTTTTCACCGCTAGATGGGGGTAAAAATCACAGTGTAGCTTTAAAACGCACAGTTTGTTTAAATGAAGAGCTAATCACACATGTTGTGACAAAGGATTGAGGCCCATGTTCAGTTGTGTGATCAGTGTGTGTTTCTTCAAGGATAACCTGGTGACGATGCACGACGTGCTGGACGCGCAGTGGCAGTTCGACCACAACAAGGACGAGACGTACCTGAGGAGAGTGATCTTCCCTCTGGAGAAGCTACTCATCTCACACAAGAGGATCGTCATGAAGGACAGCGCTGTAGGAAACTCTCCGTCACACTCTTCACAACGGCTGTAGATCGTTTAATGTTGTGATTTATAATGTTTTTTTTGTACCAGGTGAACGCTATATGTTACGGCGCTAAGATCATGTTGCCAGGCGTCCTGCGATATGAAGATGGCATTGAGATGAATCAAGACATTGTCATTATAACAACTAAAGGAGAAGCCATTTGTACAGGTAAACGACGTTTGCACTCCCAGCATGCACTATTCTAAGCCACATGATGATGTGATGTAGATTACATTAGCATTACTGCAAAGATGACTGCCTATCTATCACCCAAGACTGATGGCTGTGTGAAATGCTTCATCTGTTAGCATCTTTTAGCAGATTCTCATTGTCTTGATGTGTTTTCTGCAGCGGTGGCCCTGATGACGACAGCCGTCATATCCACATGTGATCACGGGGTCGTTGCTAAAATCAAGAGGGTGATTATGGAGCGAGACACGTATCCACGCAAATGGGGCCTTGGACCGAAGGTGAGGAACACTGGGAAATCACACGCTGTTTAGTCGCTAGTGTCTGTACTGTGAAGTCGCTCTAATGTTATTGGTAGACTGCACGTCTGGCCCTATCTATACAAAACATCACAAGTGGTATATACAACTACATCATTTTAATTTGACTAGGAATTAGGCTCAAAAGAGTTAAAAGTAACAGTAATGCTGTTGGAAGTGTTTTATTACCACAGTGTTCAGTGGATTAAATCATTTACTAGATTAATGGTATATCACTAAAACGTCGTTCGAATCTGACAAATCTATTTTCTTGTCTCTAATAGTCAACACAATGCAGGGGAAACTGTAAAGTGAACTGCAGTGTGCTAAACTTGCATCATAAAATGACAACACGAACTATAAATGCATGAATTAAACTCACTGAGACTGTCGACAGTTTCTTTTCCATGCATTATTTTATTATATCCGAGTGTGGTTACAGTCACATCACATCATCAGTGAAATCGCCCTCGAGCTTCTGTCTCGCCTGCACTCGAGACGGTGACGTGAGCTCCTCTGAAAGTCTGCTTTCCTATTGGTTGTTGCTCGCGATAATCGCTTCTCATTTGCAAAGTTGAAATTTCTGAACTTTAGTCGTGTGTCTTGTAGGGCTGTGGCGGTATGAATGTTTTCTTACCGCGGTTGAAAAGCAAGAAATTCCTGCGGTAAACCACTTTAAATCCCCCTCCCCTCAACACCTTTTCCAACATATCTTACAAAAATTATATTCCATATTTGTTTATAATGTTTATTTATTTATTTAATGTTGATTTATATGAAAAGTGAACAGCATGAGTAAGGATGGGTCAGACATGATTTTGACAACTTTAAGTTTTGTTTGGTAGAAAGCCTTTTTTTAAATTGAATTTCATTTTTTATACATTTTATCTTAGTTTTAAGATGTGTAGCTGCACTACTTCCTGAACTTTAGCCAGCTCCTTTGTTTCCTGTCTGCCAGAATTGGACAAACTGATTAATCCAGGTGTGTCTGATTATTGTTGTTGGTCAGGCACACCTGGATTAATCAGTTTGTCCAATAATGGCAGACAGGAAACAAAGGAGCTGGCTAAAGTTCAGGAAGTAGTGCAGCTGGGCAAATTAATAATTAATAAGCAAATATAGCAGACATGAGGACGCGGAGGTGCCCGTGTGATCTCTTGCACTGCACGTGAACTGGAGCGCGTCTCATAAATGAACCGAATCTCAGCGTATAGTAGGGCTGTCAATCTTCCTCTATAATACTATTCGAATTTCATTCCTTATTTTATTTAATATTCGAATAATATTCGAATATTAAATGCTCAAATTACACAGGCTTATGAATCGTCAATGCCACTATAGCATTTGGTTGTTGTTACACGTTCTGTCCACTAGAGGGACAGCTAACATTACAATAAACATTTAGAAACGAAACGGGTGATCGCGTTTTTTTTATTAACAATAAAACAGCGGAAAAAAATGAATGACTTTAATTTGGCAACTTTAATGGACATTTTTCCACTGATCAGTTGTCTGCTGGTGTCAGAGTTTCACAACTCAGTCAGTGATTGTTGTGCGGCTAGGAACCGTGTACCATTGGCTCAAGCTCGTGAATAAAATCTTTAAATCCAGACCCCTGCGTGATGTTGATCTGTCTCATATCTTTACAGATAAACCGTGTCAGTTTGTCTGTAATCGCCTTTTGGCAGACAGCTGGTAAGCCCCGTGATGAAGAGAGAGGCAGAAAAGAAGTAATTCTTGCCTGTTTTAGCAGCGGTTCCTTGGACAGATCGCCTAGCTTGTCAGGGTGTAGCGTTGTCAGATGTGCCCTAATGGTGCGTTCACACCGGACGCGAATAGCGCGTCAGGCGCGAGTGATTTCAATGTTAAGTCAATGCAAAGACGCGTTACGCTCTTGACGCGCGAATGGACAGTGGTCAAGCGTATAACTAGACGCGGCAGGCGCGAATTTGACGCGCTGTTCGCGTCCGGTGTGAACGCACAGTAAGGTTTCAAGTTGAGGAGTGATATTTCATTCAGATTTAGCATATTCTGCAAATTGCCACTTCTTTATTTGTGATTTTCCCATTTATGATTTGAAATCCAAACACCTTCCACACATCGTTTCTTAAATTGTCAGGAGTGGTGATCTCCGTTTCCGTGGAGACAGTCCTCGCCGCCATTATTGACCGTATTGTTATGACGATGCAGCGTGGATAACGCGCACAATTGTGTTACGATTAAAAAATGTATTGTTTATCAGACGAAACAAAAGCATTTCATATTCACATGCGTGTGTAAGCCAAGTTGGCGAGAAAGGCAAGATTGCATATAAAAAAAAGAAAAGCAATATTCGAATAGTAACTTCAGCATTCGAATAGTATTGATTTTTTAAATATTCGAATTGTATTCGAATTTCGGAATTCGTTCCAACAGCCCTAGCGTATAGGCTACTTGCCTCACAGACACAAGAAATAAATGGGAAGCTTAGAATCACTACTTTTACTAATTACGACTCCGAGTAGCCGGAGTCGCCAGCGCTCCATTGAGATGATTGGGATTGTGTCGCTGGCCGTGTGAACGGGGCTTTAGTGGAGACATTTCTGCGTTTCTTTGTGTTTCATAACATAACATTTAAACAACTTTTTTGTGTTTCAGGCTAGCCAGAAGAAGATGATGATTCAGAAAGGACTTCTGGACAAACATGGCAAACCGAACGGCAGCACTCCTACAGACTGGAAAGAGGGATACGTAGACTACAGGTACAGTGATGCTTTAGTGGAGGTTGAGTTACTGGTTTTGTTATTTTTATTGTGATAGTGTTCACAAAGCAGCAGCAATAGGGTTGTCCATGTGAAAACATCTCAATACCAGCTGTAAACTGGGCCATAAACTGGAAATTAGACTGTTTTGGTGGATCGGATCACAAGTAGACGAGAGACACATTCACGTTTACAGCTATACGTGTAAATATATGAACACGACAGAAAACACACGGAGAGCATCAGCTTTAGTTTCTTGCCGAACGCTGTGAGTGTGTGTTAGAAACCAGGAACGCTGAGAGAACATTGTGTTTGGTGCGTTTCTCTTCAAACTAAACTTGTGTCTTCAGCTGATAAAGTTTAAACCTGTCTGGCTAGTGAAAGTGGATGTTTTAGACCCGTTTACTCCTGTTTAGAGTCATCCACTGGTGATCTGATTTCCTCTTAATACTTTTAATGTTATGACTTAATTTTCTAAACTTATAATGATTTTAATCTTAATACGAGGTGAAAATTAACCCTAAAACACACATTTATGCGGTTTACATTCTTAGTGTCCACAGGGAGGTGCTATTTATCAGTGGATCTGATATATTGACACAACTGGAAGGCAATAAAGATAAAATGCTAATATATCAGTGCACTGTTGCTCTTCAGTGTGTGTGTTAGAGGAGTTTCTGCAGACTGTTATCCCGGTCCGGTCTGCGGTGACCCTGCCGGGAGTCTGTCTGCTACAGTAACCCGTGAGCTCAGGAGCGTGGCGTCTGCACCGGGCCGGCGTCCCCTGAGCTCTCGGCACAAACCCGTCGCCAGACGCTCGGGGAAAACACCAGTCGTATGGGGTTTAACTTTATCCTCTCTCTCCCTCCCATAGCCCTGCACAGGTGAAGAAGAAGAGTGAAGCCACTGCACAGACCGCAGCAAAGGTACGTGTGATTTCTCAACTTTCTTTTTGTGATCACTCACAAATCAGTTTAAGGCGAGACACTACAGGTGAATAGGGTAAAGTTTTTAACTAGCAGATATCACCATGAAACTTTCCCAGTTGATTCCCTACATTAAGATGAGAAAAAAATTTATTACAAGTTTTCTGTAATTTAATGTTTAAATATGCAAATTAGGCAATATCTAATTAAATAAGCGCTAATTTGCATATATTAACCCCGAAAATCTGAGTATTGGATAAAGCTAGGTTCAAAATTATTTTTTCATTGTGTTCACATATTAGATGGGGGAAAAAATTAGAGGGATTATGGATTTCTACTTTTGTTATCCTGTAAATCAGAATATACTGTCAATAGCCTTACATTTTTTTTAATAAAATGACACTTAAAGGGTTAAGCAGTTTATGACATTGCTCTAGTAGAGGACAACTGGTTAACATGGCCAAATGCATCAACGTCTTTAGAACGTGATTGTAAACACTTTTCTTTACTGGTACTGGATTAACACTATTTGTTGTTCTAGAGGAAACGTGACGAGAGCGGAAGTGAAAGTGGCGACGCTGCTGCTCAGGACACATCCAAGACAGAGGAAGAAGTCAAAAAGGAGAAGAAGAAAAAGAAGAAAGAGAAGAAGCTGAAGCTGGCAGAAGAGGCTCCGGCTGAGGACGAGCCCGAGGTCAGCAGGGTTCACATGACACACACACACACACACACACACACACGTTCAGTGTAAGGATGATGACTAAACAACTCCTTTTACATGCAGGTCACGGAGAGCGCAAAGAAGAAGAAAAAGAAGAAAAAGGAGAAAGATGCAGAAGCTGCCTCAGAATGAACAGACGCGTGTAATATTGAGAGATCGCTCGAGTAATCATGTCGAATGGACACTGGATCTTCCCAGTGTGTGTGAGTGTGTGATGATGGACAACGGGCCGCTCCAGATCCGCGGGTCTGAAGCCCGTTCCTGTAAATGGTTGCAGTTCTGAATACTTGTTGACGTTTTTTTTTTTTTTTTTTTTTTGGTCGTCCAAATGAAGCCCGTATTGCCCCGGGTGCATTCATGTATTTGAAAGGTGTTTTTTTATTATTATTGTAAATACAGAAAGTGTAATCCTGTAATAAATGAAACATGACTGACTTTTTACAAAAAAAGGCCCCTTTGTTTCCTTCTGCATCATGTTTAAGAGGAGACGGATCCCTGCATTCTGTGATGTCCAGACCACACTTCATCTGCACAGGGTTACGGGGTTGTGTTCGCTCTTCTGGCCTCTCATTGGACAGGAGTTATTCTGGAAGGAAACCACATGGTCTGCTGTAGTTTACTGATTTTCCAGCAGTGCGAACAGCTTTCAGGCAGAGGCCTGTCATTAAAATAGTGTAACCATGTAAAGTGATATCAAATACTTTTTGTCTTAAGATTTAAAAAAAAAAGAAACATTTTGGATTATTTGATGCATCAGGCGTTCAGGGTTTATCTTATGTATGATATAGAACAAAAATGAAGCCCATACTTGAAGGAGAGATCCAAACTGAGTAACAATATGCAATTTCATGCATTTCAAATTGATATGACCAAAAAGATAGATTGACATTACAACCTATCAGAATTCTAAGAGATCTTATAACCGTATGAAAGTAACATAACTGTAAAAAGTATCACTTAACTTTTTGATTTTGCATTACGTTTATTTACTTAATTTTAAGGCAATGGGCTTCCTTAATTTTTTTAATTGAATATGCAGTCAATTTTGCATAACTTAAGTAAATAAACTTAATTGAAAACATGAAGTGACCACAGTATAGGACTGTATAGGATATGAATATTAATCAGTCTATCTGCCAATGATGACTTAGTGAGATATTTAAATGAAAATAAACTTATCCAACAATTGATTAATGCAATACAATGATTGGCCGATGAACAAATAAACCTTCCTCAAAGCCTGATGGATTGACCAATCGGGACACTTCGCGCCCAGGCCGCGTCAGAGCCGCCTCGCCATCGGTTCGTGCCGCAGCCAATTGTGAGCCAAGAGTGTGCGAAGACGCTCTGCTTATGTCTGCTGTGCAACTGCACTGCGTTTTAAAAATTTGCAGCAGGGGTTCAATCTTCAGCTGGCTGCCAGGAGCCGCTACTGTCATGTGACCTGTCTGTGGCAGCTGCCAGTCTGATTCTGGCATATCATGTGACCTGTCTGTGGCAGCTGCCAGTCTGATTCTGGCATATCATGTGACCTGTCAGTGGCTGGTTAGTTTGTCTGGCAATCTGCCTTTGGCACGTTTCAGAAACCATTGATTTTTGGCAGTTTTTGTGTTGTTCCCTCTCTAGCTCATTTATCATGCATCTGTTGATATGATTGTTCTTTTGCATGATCGACATTTTAGAGGTTGTTATCCCAATTAAACCAGTCAAATGGCCGTGATCAGACTGGTTGCTTACCGACGCTTTGCTGGGCGCTCAATCCAGTTCAGCCGCGGCTCTCTCGCTGTAACTCTCGCTGTAAGGAAAAACATTGATTTTTTTATGAATGTAATCTCATGCATTTAATCTTTAGGTATGAGTGATGTTTTAGAGAATTTTCAAACTGTCAGCTGCCAGCGAGCCACTGACGGGTCACGTGACATGCCAGCCAGCTGAAGATTGAACCCCGACTCTAAATTTGGCTTCAATATTCTCGAGAAAAGTTTTGAAAGGGAACACAAAGACAGGCCAATAATTACATAAATGAAGATTGTTACATAAAGCCAGAATGTCAAAGCTATTGACCAAAACCTTTTTTGTTTATTTGCTATAAAGTGAAAAGGCTGGGTGAACATCTCCTCTAAGTGTGGAGATTACACAGGTTTTGCTACTTGTCTGTATTCTTCACATAAAAGATACCAAAAAGGAGGTATATGAAAATAACGTGCTAAGACATAAAAAAAATGCTTAAAGGATCTTCATGGAATAAATATCGCTTGTGGCATCATGGTACTGTACAATGTTCAAGTGTTTTCTTCTGGATTTCTGCATTTAAGGGTTTAGAAAGCTTGAGGTGAACTACATGGGTAGTAAATAAACATTTAAAGCCGTATCTAGGTCCTGAATACCACTAAATATTTCTGCGAGATCATTGCAACAATAGCAGAGATCGTCAAAAGGCCATTTAAAAACATTAAATCTGGACACCAAATTAAAATGGGCTTTAAACTGGTTAAAGAGCAGAAGTGTGTAAACAGGAATTGCCATTGTGTGTGTGTGTGTGTTAGTCTCTGCCAGATGATGGCACTATAAAGCAGGGAGTCTGAAGCTGGGAACTGCCTACAAACATATTTGGGCTTTTATGACCTCTCATATGCCAATAAAGCATGAAAAAAATTATGGAAATACAATTTCATCGTGAAATTCGGATGTACAGTCAAACTAAAAATTATTCAGACATCGGATTTAATTTTTTGATATTTTTTACTAGTGTGTGCAGGACAGTATAGTTTATTAATGTAAGTGAGGAGAGCAAAATAAAGTAAACTGTGAGATATTATACCCAAATATTCTTCACACAGAGACTACCAGTAACATTTATAAACATTTGGGACTAAAAATAATTCAGAGACTTTGAGCTGATCATGTTTTCTTCAGTGTTTTGTCTGTAATTGCTAATGCTATTTTTACACACACACTGAACACAATGAAGCATTGCTTGGTCACTGGTTGAGCTAAACTGGTATTATCTAATCGTGTAGTTTAATTTACCAGCTGACAGATATTCAACATAATTCATGTGTGAGACAATCTAACAGAAGGATGGACAAAACCTGTGTGTGTGTGTGTGTGTGTGTGTGTGTGTGTGTGTGTGAGACAGTCTAACTGTGTGTGTGTGTGTGACAGTCTAACAGAAGGACGGACAAAACCTGTGTGTGTGTGTGTGTGTGTGTGTGTGTGTGTGTGTGTGTGTGAGACAGTCTAACAGAAGATGGACAAAACCTGTGTGTGTGTGTGTGTGTGTGTGTGACAGTCTAACAGAAGATGAACAAAACCTGTGTGTGTGTGTGTGTGTGTGTGTGTGACAGTCTAACAGAAGGACGGACAAAACCAGTCAAATATCAACGGAGTTCTGCTCATATTTTATCACCGTTTTATAAACTATAGCGAATAAACTGATAATGTGAGAAATGTTGAAGTGTCTGAATACATGTTGGCATGACTGTACGTTTGATGATCTTTTGAATTGAATTGAGTGTTTACAAATTATTTGCAGTGTTTTGGGTGAAGATTCTTACTAGAATCCAAACAATATTGGACCCCATTGATGGACATTGGATTGTGTCTTTTGAGGTATATGCTGTGGAACAACATTTACACATGTAAATAATGATAGACTGTTTATTATTGGGTGAAATATCCCTTAGCTTCAAACCCATGATTGGCTGAACTGTGAGACGGTTATTTGCCGTTGGCCAACATCAGAAATCACTCGAGGTCGTCTTCGAGCTTCTTCATCTCATTAATAAGTAGGTTGAATGTTGATAACATTTTCACACATCCAAGTGTGTCCAGAACATTAGAAACGGATAGGAACACACACTTTGGTGCCTCTGGGGTCCGTCCTGGGCCCGCTTTGCTTCACTTGGGTTTTTACTTGACAAAAAATAACACTAATTATCCTTTCAATTAAACCAGGAAATAATTTTCATTAGATTATCTCTTTTCATGCCTTGATGAAGTTGAGACCTGGACGCCAAATAAATTCCTACAAACTGAATGACAATAAAGCTGGTGTTTTTGCTATAGGTCTTGTTGCAAATAACGACTCCATTAAAAGACAGTTTGTCTCATAGGCTCTTTCTTTTAAACTCTCATTATATTTCTCATTGTAAAGCACTTTATATCTTGACGACTTGCTTGTTGGTCGACTAACCAACTTAGAAAAACTAAGATTTCTTCTGCAAGCAATGCTGTGAACAACACATGCTAGGCAAAGACTTGAGACTTACTTGTGACTTGCATAACAATGACTTTGTCCCACCTCTGACTATTTCTGTTATTCTGAATACTTGTGTTCTAATTTTGTTGTTTCACACTGTAATCTGAATGTTCAAATAAAGCATAAAAACATAAAATAAAAAAATGACAGCGTTCCCATTCGCTGCCGGAAACAACCAAAGCCTTGAGTTTGTGTTTATTAAGAAAACTTGATGTTGCATGATTATTTTCCATAAACATGGAAGGACAATCTGCCGTAACAGGAGAAAAGCACGGCACTTTTACAATCCCTGCAACAAGGTTGAATCACATGCACTGTTTTATCGTCCTTCAAAGAATAAAGGAAACACAAATTGATACCGGTTTCGTTGTTGAAATTCCTAAAATATATACAGGGCAATTTCTTTTTGTCTTTAAATGACAGACATGTTCAACAGGTCCTAGACTAAAATGCATGTTTGAACTGTTTTAAAGTCCCCCTGTGGTGTAAATCCAGCTTTTAATGTAGTTTATGTGTCTATGTGGTGTTTTTTATCTGCTTTAACACACACCATGTGTAAGTTCATAAGTCGACAGCATTGCTGAGTATATTTCTGCTTAAAACTGCAGTGAACCAAACACAGTCTCAAACACATGGTTTGAAATCGCTGGTGTTTCTGACGTCACACACTACCTTGTAACCAATCAGATCAACGTGTGATCGTCAACCAGTGGATCTCTGAGTGAGTGGAGGCGGGGCTCATTTGCATATTCATAGAACCGCAAATACTACATGAGGCAAAGGTGGCGAGTTACATTCAAGCTTATTTTGCATGAAGACATTTTTTTTCAAGTAAAAAAACTTTTAAATATGTCATTTTGGTGATCAAAGATGAGTTTTAAGCAATAAAATGATCGACTACAGGGAGACTTTAAATGAAAGCAACTTGCACTGATATATCTTAGAAAAAAACATTACTGATGTGAATCTACAGACTAAACAATGGCACTGATTTATTGTAAGGCACGGTAATAAAAGCCACTTATATGTCCTAATTGAACTAATCCTGGCTTAATCTAAACCCTGTAAAACCAGGCCAACATGTTTCATTAAATAAATCAAATGTATCCATCTCGCAGTCACATGCTGTGTAATCCTTACTGAAATCAATTTTAAATAAATAATACAAATCTAAAAAAACATTTCAAAATATTTGCACAATTTAACATGAATTGAATTGTTAGTCAATGCCGCTACAAAAACAAAAACCTACACGGTCTCTTAGCACTCTTAGTCCCACCATTGGTAAAATATACAGTGGGAGAAGCAAAATATTTCATTCAAACATTTCAAACAAAAAAGAAATAACCAAAAATAAAACTTCTTACCCGCAAAACAAAGAGCAAACCGCCCAGTTCCGCGGGGAAAAGCGTGGACTTGGCAACCTGGCGTCTGGTTATTCGGGCTCTACATGAAAGACATGGATATGTTTTTCTGAGGCTCCTGAGAGCCGGGTTTCCCTCATGTTTCCTCTAATGACCTCTTTAACACACTCGATGACATCATATGAACTGTTTTGAGAAGCCGCTGGATTCTGTGAAACCACTAATCACACGGTGGTTTGCTTGTGTTTGCCATTTCGTCACAGTCACACACACATAGAAAAGAAAGAAAAGCACTCTTAGGTGAATCGATGATTGTACCTTTGTCTGTTTTAGAGTTCCCACACCTTTCCACCAACGGATTTCAATGACTTCTAGACGTTTGTCAAAATTTTAACGTTTATACATAAACAATAGAGATCACTGAAACGGATTTCAAGTTGTGTGTCGGGTAGGCTACCAGTGGAAACACTGTTTTTTGTTTTTGTCAATTCTCGGTCAAGTATTCAATGACAGCGAGAACCTTGGATTATGCTAACGAAATGCTCAAAGAAAGAAAGAAAAAAGAAAAAAAAAACCTGGGTTAAAAACTACCCAAATTGGGTAGTTTTCAACCCAAGGCTAGGACAGAACACATGTTGGGTTAATTTTACCCAGAAAATTGGGTTATTTATTCAACCCATCATACTTGGGTGATTCAGTAGCCTGCAAATAGGCTACTAGCTTTTTCCTTTCTTTCTTTTTTTTGCTTCATACATTCATTCATGTCTACGGATTAACTTAAATCCTCTAAACTTTTTAAAAATAGTCTACTGGATAGACAAACTAAAATGTATACAAACCTGTAGGGTATATTACTGAAGACATGCACCAATTTGACGGAGATGGACTGCTCTCTTTTGAAGAGGGGGATAAATAACTCAATCCCTGGGTTATTACGTCTGACCCAGGATCTGGGTAACACAAAAACTACCCAAACACTGGGTTGTCACCTCTGACCCAGGATCTGGGTTACACAAAAAACTACCCAAACACTGGGTTGTTACGTCTGACCCAGGATCTGGGTTACACAAAAACTACCCAAACACTGGGTTGTCACCTCTGACCCAGGATCTGGGTAACACAAAAACTACCCAAACACTGGGTTATTACGTCTGACCAGTAGCTGGGTAACACAAAAACTACCCAAACACTGGGGTGTCACCTCTGACCCAGGATCTGGGTAACACAAGAAAACTACCCAAACACTGGGTTGTTACGTCTGACCCAGGATCTGGTTAACACAAAAACTACCCAAACACTGGGTTATTACTTCTGACCCAGTAGCTGGGTAACACAAAAACTACCCAAACACTGGGTTGTCACCTCTGATCCAGGATCTGGGTAACACAAAAACTACCCAAACACTGGGTTGTTACGTCTGACCCAGGATCTGGGTAAAACAAAAACTACCCAAACACTGGGTTGTCACCTCTGACCCAGGATCTGGCTAACACAAAAACTACCCAAACACTGGGTTGTTACGTCTGACCCAGGAACTGGGTAACACAAAAACTACCCAAACACTGGGTTGTTACGTCTGACCCAGGATCTAACACAAAAACTACCCAAACACTGGGTTATTACGTCTGACCCAGGATCTGGGTAACACAAAAAACTACCCAAACACTGGGTTGTTACGCCTGACCCAGGATCTGTGTAACAAAAACTACCCAAACACTGGGTTGTTACGTCTGACCCAGGATCTGTTTGACAAAAACTACCCACACATTGGGTTGTTATGTCTGACCCAGGAACTGGGTAACACAAAAACTACCCAAACACTGGGTTGTTACGTCTGACCCAGGATCTAACACAAAAACTACCCAAACACTGGGTTATCACGTCTGACCCAGGATCTGGGTAACACAAAAACTACCCAAACACTGGGTTGTTACGTCTGACCCAGGATCTGTGTAACAAAAACTACCCAAACATTGGGTTGTTACATCTGACCCAGGAACTGGGTAACACAAAAAATAACCCAAAAAGTGACCCAATAGGCTCAACCCAGGATTTGGGTAGAAAAAATAACCCAAGATTTTTTAGAGTGAAGGAAACACCCTTTCTGCCAACATGCTGGTTTACTTTCTTGTCCTGAATAAAAGATGACTGCAGTTACTTTTTTATTCAGTCCCCGTACATGCCAGAACACATTATTATAAAATGTTCCAGTATATTTGCCTGTAATTCACCATGTTCTTGACCAGTCGTTGGCACAGAAATGACGTAGCTGCTCCAGCTGGCCTTTAGGGGGCTTTGAAGACACTCTCTGATGGACTATAATGATTGTTGATGGTTTTTATAATACACAAAGCTGCTGGTTTATTTTTAGCTATGTTACAGAGGAAGATCCACAGATTTCTGCTTCTATTTCTCAGCTCCTAATGGAAGCCAGACTCCATCCCAGCGCTCTCCACATCTGCCGTCCAAACCTGGTCTTGTGAACCGCGTGACTCAGCAGAGATCTGCTTCTGCAAGCCTCTGTATCTCCACAATCCTTCAAACTACTGACCCTGCGCACACGATGTTGGTTTAGCTGGTTGTGTTGCTGTTCAACAGGTCTTCCTGGTGTTAGCTGGTCATGTGTGGCGTGTATCTCCCTTCAAATATCCATAGTTGACACATTCTGATGCCAAATAGTACTTTGATTTGACTACCAACTATAGTTATAAATATAAAGATATTAAAACGAATTCAAACTATTAATACAACTATAATAGTTTCTCAATAATACTAAAATAACACCAGATAACTTCCAAAAATCATCTCTTTAATAGCTTAGTTGTTTCTTTGCAGAAATGAGATTATAGCCAACTTTAACCAGGTCTTCTGCTTGGCAAGACATCGTTCAGATTCAGAAAAGGGTTTAAAAATGGGCTCGCCAATATACCAAATACCGGATTTATGTAAACATTGATATGATTGTATTCAACTGATTCAAACGATATGGATTAAGCCCTTATGAACTTTTTAAAGTGTCAACATTTTGAACAAATTGACTTTTCAACGCAGGCACAGAAATCTCACAAATTCATAAAAAATATCTTCATTTTTGTTTCGAAAGTTTTGGAAGGACATGAGGGTTAGAAAATGATGAGAGAATTAAAATCTTTGGGTGAACTAACCATGTAACAAATAGTTCACCCAAAAATGAATAATTAATGACTCACCCTCATGTCGTTTCAAGACTTTCGCTCATCTTCTGAACACTAATGAAGATATTTTTAATGAAATCGGAGAGGTTTCTGTCCCTCCATTGACACCAACTACCACTTTGAAGCCCCAGAAAGCTAGTAAAGACATTATTAAAATAATCCAGTGGATTAACCTCAATTTATGAAGCGACTCAATCAATGCATGATAGATTATATCAGTTTAAAAGTTATTTGACAGATTAATATGTGTTTATAATAAAAATAAAATAACATTATTCATTGGCGGAAACCCATCTGATATTTCCAATTTAATTATATATTAAACTCATTAACCACTAAGTGATGAGTAGAAAAAGTCTCAGGCTGTGTTTACACGGAAACGATCTGAAGAGAAAACGCAAAAGTGGCGTTGGTTATCACTTTTTATTCTGCGTTTAGACGAGCGTTACGGGGGGAAATCTGCGTGCATATGGTGACGCAAAAGTGTGTGAGATTGGATGTAGTGTGCACTCCAGACGGCTAGGTGGCGATGTGGAGCACTGACAGTGAAAGAGACGCTGACACAGTTGTTCATGTTTAATACGGTAAAGCTGCTGCTTTAACCCTCGCTGCTCTTCACGTGTCGCTCAGAATTTTATTTATTTTTGTCAATGAAATTAATGCTATATTTTAGTTTGATAATGTTTTGTTATTTTCCTGTACTGGCGCATGCCTGTGACGTAAACGCGTACGCGACGCCTTCACTGTCTAGCAGACTTTTGCGTTTCTTTACCGTTTTTACCCTTTAGACGGTGGAGCGATTTTAAGATTTCCACTCTGGAGGGTGGTTTCACTTTTTTTTGCGTTTTTAAGCCCCAAAAACGCCGTCGCCGTGTAAACGAAAGGCACAACCGATAAAATATTTGTACGTTTTCACCCGCGAGCGTTCTTGTGTAAACAGGGCCTTAGTATGAAGTACCAACACAATCCACAATATTTTTTTAGAATGATCCAACTTGTGTTTGGCAGAACTGTAGACTCAGATATATAAAGCACTGTGTGTGTCAGACGCTGTGGGCGGAGATTGTGCGGGATCGAGTCCGAGAAGAGGAGGAATGTGAAGAGCAGAAGTAGTGCTGGTTGTGATTAGGAAAGCGTGAGCCGTGCATCAGATCTGCAGTTTGACCTCGACAGCTGAAATCACAAACCCGCTCATTTACATGCAAACTTCTCAGCTGGGGAAACCTCCACAAGAGAGGAGCTTTGAAGAAGCAAGAGAAAGCAGAGAAAGACTTTAATGCTGGTCAGTTTTGTAGAGCGTGTCTGATGAGCAAAAGCACACGGCTTGCTGTGACAGAAGGAAAACTGCGTATGGTAATATGACACCAGTGTTTTACATGTGAGTTTATGTAACAATCTCAGCCCTGATCAAACTCCCCTGCCTGTAGCTTTCCAGAGATCCCGAAGGCCTCGACGAGCTTGTTCAGGTGTGTTTGATTAAGGCTGGAAGGAACATGGATCTGCACTCACGTTCTTTCCTGGGAACCTCTTCAGATTTGCTAACCCTTGGTCTATGGGCTACGTGTACACGCGGCCGGCTATTTTCATAAACGGACATTTCACCCTCTCCGTTTTCAAAATAACATCGTGCACACCTGTCAGTTTTCAGAGAAGTGTTCGTTTACATGAACCCGTGTGTACATGCCGTCTAGAGCTTGCCAAACCTGTAGGTGGCAGTGTAACGAGACGCTCAAGCCCACGTTAGCCAATCAGCATCACACTTTTGACGCAGGTGCAAGTTCTGTCGCATACTGTGACGTCGGCTGCCTAAAACTTTTTCAGTTCACATGCAAACTAAGTTTTCCAAAAGCTCATAAAAGTACATCTATCCATCATAAAAGTGCATCTATCCATCATAAAAGTGCATCTATCATCATAAAAGTGCATCTATCCATCATAAAAGTGCATCTATCCATCATAAAAGTGCATCTATCCATCATAAAAGTGCATCTATCCGTCATAAAAGTGCATCTATCCATCATAAAAGTGCATCTATCCATCATAAAAGTAAATCTATCCATTATAAAAGTGCATCTATCCATCATAAAAGTGCATCTATCCGTCATAAAAGTGCATCTATCCATCATAAAAGTGCATCTATCCATCATAAAAGTACATCTATCCATCATAAAAGTAAATCTATCCATCATAAAAGTGCATCTATCCATCATAAAAGTGCATTCTATCCATCATAAAAGTGCATCTATCCATCATAAAAGTGCATCTATCCATCATAAAAGTGCATCCATCCATCATAAAAGTGCATCCATCCATCATAAAAGTGCATCTATCCATCATAAAAGTGCATCTATCCGTCATAAAAAATGCGTCTATCCATCATAAAAGTGCATCTATCCATCATAAAAGTGCATCTATCCATCATAAAAGTACATCTATCCATCATAAAAGTGCATCTATCCATCATAAAAGTGCATCTATCCATCATAAAAGTGCATCTATCCATCATAAAAGTACATCTATCCATCATAAAAGTGCATCTATCCATCATAAAAATGCATCTATCCATCATAAAAGTGCATCTGTCCATCATAAAAAGTGCATCTATCCATCATAAAAGTGCATCTATCCATCATAAAAAATGCGTCTATCCATCATAAAAGTGCATCTATCCATCATAAAAGTGCATCTATCCATCATAAAAGTGCATCTATCCATCATAAAAGTGCATCTATCCATCATAAAAGTGCATCTGTCCATCATAAAAGTGCATCTGTCCATCATAAAAGTGCATCTATCCATCATAAAAGTGCATCTATCCATCATAAAAGTAACATCTATCCATCATAAAAGTGCATCTATCCATCATAAAAGTGCATCTGTCCGTCATAAACGTGCATCTATCCATCATAAAAGTGCATCTATCCATCATAAAAGTGCATCTATCCATCATAAAAGTGCATCTATCCATCATAAACGTGCATCTATCCATCATAAACGTACATCTATCCATCATAAAAGTGCATCTATCCATCATAAAAGTGCATCTGTCCATCATAAAAGTGCATCTATCCATCATAAAAGTGCATCTATTCATCATAAAAGTGCATCTATCCATCATAAAAGTGCATCTATCCATCATAAACGTGCATCTATCCATCATAAAAGTACATCTATCCATCATAAAAGTACATCTATCCATCATAAAAGTGCATCTGTCCATCATAAAAGTGCATCTATCCATCATAAAAGTGCATCTATCCATCATAAAAGTGCATCTATCCATCATAAAAGTGCATCTATCCATCATAAAAGTGCATCTATCCATCATAAACGAACTCCACGCGGCTCTGGCGGGTTAATAAAAGCCTTCTGAAGCAAACCGATGAGTTTGTGTAAGAAAAATATTCATATTTAACACGTTACAAAGTTAAATTCTAGCTTCCGGCCAAACGAACAGTCTACTTACACCTAAAGCGCAACTCATGACGTCAGAATTAGTGTAGTGTGTCTGTGTCCATGGCGTAGCGTAAATATCAGCAGTACGTCGCATTACTCGCATAAGTTGCACTTTACACTTAAATTTCTCCCATCTAGCGGTGAAAGTGTATTTTGCATTCAAGCAAATAGTGCTCTCTAGCTCCTCGCTTCTTCAAACGCGTGTTGCAACTACGGTAGCCGTTATGTGCCAAGAAGCGATGACAACAATAGCCCTTCGTCCAGTTTAACTATACGTGACATGTTCTACTGTTATGCTGTCTATAATGAATTACACAACCAAGCAATGAAAAAAAAAGCTTGTAAATTAGACAGTAACATTGACTTACCCGTCGAGAAGAACTTCAGAGTCCCTTTCAAAGTCTTTCTCCATCAGCTCCTTCCACCTCGGTAAAGCTAACCCGATGTTTAGCCCTCGTGTTTGAATTCGCCGGTCACGTTTCCTTTTAAATTAAATTTTGCCATTTCTCCTGTGGCTCGGCATAAGTGTGATCCTGAATTATGAAGTACCGTGCAGTGCAACCTTTCAGATTTACCGGGGCTGTGACGCGCATTACGCCTCTCTCCTCGTCGTGACGCCGGCTCTGGACGAACACGCGTTGTGGAAACACGTTGAGCTAGGCTAGTGCTTTTTGTCCCTCTCTGCTATTATAGTTTTTCAAGATGGCGGAACGACATGGAAGCCTCCGTTGAGTTACCCGTCCCATGTAAATAAAGATAAGACATTCTTCGCGTACGAGGATAAGTCGGACCATTGGGAGAGGTAATTTTACAACCATTGAGGACATTTTTATAAAGACATTGATTTTAGCTAATAAAATACTTAAAAACTACACATTGTCCCTTTAAGTCGAATCTTATATAGTTAATCTATAGATAATTTTGCCCTTCATGACGACTGTGAGGGGGGAATTATTTTTATAACTCGTCCGTTTAAATGATATTAAGATCTTTTACAGTCATTTTACAGTCTCTGGTCCGACCAGACTGGGGAGAGAGGAGCTGTAATAATGTAAAACGTGAAGAATATCGGGCTTTTTGAACAACCAAGCATGAAAGCATATTCTGGTCCACACCAAAAACACAAACTCAAGACTTCGTAACAGGGTGTAATAGGACCCCTCAAAATTGTTGCTTTTTGGCAAATTGCTTAGAAATTAATTTGACCAATAAACAATAAATATAACCAAAACCTGTAGTTTTTCCAAAACACATCAGTGTCAAAACTCTGCATGCACATATGTGGCCCTACATGAGAGATTATACTTCAGAAGTACTGGACCCCCAACACAATATTGGCTCCTCAACGTTATCACATGGCTTCAGAAGACTTGCAGTCTTGCGGACTACTTTTATAATACTTTCATGCTGTTGTTTGGAAGCTGTCCAGCATGAGCGTTATTTCTGTGTTTTCCACGGAAGAAAGAGTTTGGAATGAGAATTAAGTTCTTGGTAAAAAAGAAAGAAATCCTTTCCGTTTCTGCTGTTATTATGTTTAAAGATGATCTGTTAGCATTCAAATTATTTACAGAAGACTCTTAATACAACAAAACCCACACACACATGTATAGATCATTCATTAGAAACTAGAAAAAACAAACATCTCTCCTTTTTTTCTTTTTTTTTTCTTTACACAATTTACAAAAGCATCACCAGATTAAGAAAAAGACAAAAAATAAAAGCATATCTACTTTACTATTCTGGTTTTGTTTTACATGAAGAAGTCATCCACACAATCAAAAAACTAAAATCTAGTTTAAATCACATAATGTACTCAAATATGCAAACGCAGTCACAAACGCTTGGCCAACACATTTCAACTCTGCTTTTGTACATGCGTTTACATCACACACATCAGTACTCGAGTCACATAGAAATGTCTGTGCTATTAAACCAAATGTTTTCAGGAGGCTAGCTTTAAACACAGAACACATGATGAATTCACTAAACATGTGAAAGAAGATATTAAGGTGTTGCTTCACTGTGATGGTAGTTGATGTGAATGAGAAAACCATCCGTAGAAGCTTTTTTCTGAGAACGCCATGCACAGTTGCAATAGAAATAGTGTTTTGATAGTTTTAGGAAAGTAATTACATGTCAAATCCATTCACATACTTGCATATAGCATGTGTCAAGCTTGAAGGTCCTTGCACACCCGAGTCCGAAATCTGTCGTCTGGAATTTGTGCACGTTAAAAAATAAATACGAGCTCACGTTGTGTTAATCACGTTTACACACCGCCTCCGAAACTTTCGTCCGTCATGAGAAAATTCGTTTTTTCTCATCCGTAGCGAACATTTTGAGAGGTGTTTTGTCAACTCAGAGCCACCGTACAAGCGAACACCAAAATCCAGAACTGTTCAGGATCAATTGGTTCTTGTAAATCGGTGTTCTTCTTCTTTTTAATAATGTGGCTCCAGTATCGCTAGCAAAGCATCAAACTGAGCCGCTGACATCCTGAGGTAAACTTTGAGTCATTGGGATAATCCCGCTACGCAATCTCAGGATTGGATGATAGGACCCAATAGCTGGGTGTCAGTCACGTGATTATGATGACGCGCGAAGGCGGGGCGATTTCAGATGGAGGGCAGGAAGTAAACATTGAGAATATGAGAGTCCGTATTGTACGAATTTAGAACCAATTTCAAGAAATAGATACAACGAATTAGTAAACAGATATGTTGGACGTGACCCGTTCCTCATGAAGATGAGTGAGTTTATGAATGAGCCGACAGTGGAGGCTGTTGACATCACCAACTATCTGGTCCTTCAGACATTGTACTACACCAGAACTCAGCAAATGAAGGCATATAAAAGTCTGGAGGCGTACAACTTTTTTGTCAGTGGGTGGGTCCACAACCTCGGTACCAAACGGTACCAATGAAGTCCATATTAGACTACCGGTAACTTAATAATCATTACTAAGTAATGAGCATTTACCGACAACCTCCCGACCGCAGACGTACGTTAAAGGGATAGTTCACTTTGAAATTAAATGTTGGTGTGTTTTATCTTACCTGAAGTGCATCAAGATGTCGGTGTCTTTGTCTCCGCAGTAGTTTAAATTTTGATATTTTTAGGTCAAACCGTTCTTGTCTGTCAGTCATATCATGCAGGTCTATGGTCACTGTCCAAATTAAACAATTCCCTATTGTCCAAATTAAACAATTCCCCATCGTAAGTACACATTGATGGCCTAAGACACGAAACGAGCGGTTTGTGTGAGAAAACTAACGGTATTTATATAGTTTTTACCTCTTATACACAGCCACGACCAAGTGATCTGAGGGCGCGATCGCTTCCTTCTGTGTGACGTGTACGCAGACTGGTGCATAGATATATATACACTAGATGTCGCATTAAAGATATTCGTTCCAATGAACTGCCGTAGCCAAGGCGACATCTAGTGTATACATCTATGCAGTCTGCGCACACGTCACACAGAAGGAAGCGCCCGCGCCCTCAGATCACTTGGACGTGGCTGTGTTACAAGAGGTAAAAACGATATAAATACCGTTCGTTTTCTCACACAAACCGCTCGTTTCGTGTCTTAGGGCATCAATGTGTACTTACGATGGGGAATTGTTTAATTTGGACACTGTGCATGCTCTTTGAGACAGTGACCATAGACCTGCATTATATGACTGACAGACAAGAACGGTTTGACCTAAAAATATCAAAATTGAAACTACTGCGGAGGACAAAGACACCGACATCTTGGATGCCCTTGAGGTAAGCTAAAACATACCAAAATTTAATTTCAAAGTGAACTATCCCTTTAAAAATCCATTTTTTACAGCGTTGTTCTGTGAGCTTTTTACATTTATCACCTTTATGAGTGACAATCTTCGGTACTCTGTAAACTCTTTCCCTTTTCTCGATTAGAACGATTGGAGCAGCCGTAAACTACACAAAACATTGGCGTTTTTTCAGTCGGCAGATCCTCAGCTATTTCACTTCCTGCCCAGCAGTGTGACGTCACGTGAAACGACCTATTGACCCCTTCGCTAAGCCACACCCGAAAACCGCCACAGGCCAATCATGGCTTAGCAACCGTAACTATGCGCGGGAGATCTGGCAAGCTTCCGAGCGAGGGAAACATGCCGAAGCGTTGTGCGTATGAATTGTGGAAATCTGATACCCGGTATCCTAAAAGTTTGGATGGTGGGTGGAGTTTTTTACCTTCCAGAAACCTAAAAGCCGACGTTTATTTTTGAGAAATGCCGGCGTGGATCCAGCGGTGTGGGACGCCCCACTCACAACTAATCCCGACAGGATTTACAAAAACACCTATTGTTTGGAAATAATGACGGTTCTTTGTTCATAATGCATATATTTGAACGTAAAATAAAACGATTAAAGGCAAGATGGAGGCTCACTGACATACTTTAAAATATATTTAAGCATTTTGTTAATCGACGGCCTGAGTAACTTTAAGGTTACGTTACCCCAATCCGATCGCGGCTCTCCCGGTGTTAGTGTTATTCCACTAGATTTATGGATAAGCTGTTTGATTTATAATTATTAGATTATAATTAATTTTCACATGTCACTTACCCTGCTGTGCATGAACAGCTGTTCCTCAATGTGTGTGTTTGCCATGTGAATGGTCGGCGAATGAGGCGCTGCTGCTTGCGCTGGGACTAACGTTAGGCTTTAGCTTCAATTTTGATGAAATTATTCTCTAACTTAACCGATTGCAATTGCCCAAGCAATTGCATATTATGTCATGGATATATTCCTGGAATGCACACTGCAGTCCCTTCTGTCTCGCTCTCTCAGATATTTCACCTGTTCGCCAAAAATGACCAATTATCTCCTTGGGAATGTCTGACACCGGTCACACACACTGTAATAGACGTGCCAGGCACGGAAGCTTGCCAAGCGTAGCAACAGTAACTGGGGGGCGGGGCTTAGCGAATGGTCAATTGTAATTTGTTTTTTCATTTGAATTAAATTCATATTTATTTGTATAGCGCTTTTCACAACACACATAATTTCAAAGCAGCTTTACAGAAAGTCCACATTACAGTTTAGAGTGATTTTGTATTTTTAAGAACTAAATGATCCTCACTGCTTTAAACTCCATTTTGTATTGTTTTAAGAATGTTTTCACAACGGATTAATTAAGACGCATCAAATTTTCAGTGCGTGACGGATATGAAAGATCGGACTCGGTGTGCAAGGACCTTAAATCTGCTCAACGGCAATCAGATTTTTCCATTCCTACACTCATTTTCTTCAGATAAAGCTGGCCGTGGTGGTGATGGAGGCTTGCTCATCGAGAAACACACACAGCTCCGCTTCTCAGCCCAAGAATAAACACAGCGTCCCAAACGCTCCGAATAAATGAATACCGTTTCCCATTTTCCCACATGGCTTGAGACATTCTTCGTGGCCGTTTTGAGCACCTCAAGTTCACCGCAGCGTTCAGAGAAATAAACCGCTGGTGTGCCACTGGGATCTCGGTGAACAGATGTTCGTCTGGGCCATTCGGTTATCTCACACGTCAAACTCTCTTCTTAAAGCAACACCAGAACTGCTCCGTCGGATTGTTAGAAGGGCAAGATGTCAGTACGAGGTTAGCAGACTACAGAGCGTGAGTCCAGGGTGAAGGCGAGCAGGGACTGAAAAAAGAGTTTGTTATTCTCATTTCCACGTTGCCAAGCTGAATCTTCAACGAAACCTGTGTGTGTGTGTGTGTGTGAGTGTGTGTGCTTAGACCAGCTCCACTTTGGAGTTGGGATAGACGGCCACCACGTCATAGCCCTCGGGAGGCTGAACACGAGCCTTGGCGTGAGTCTCACAGTACAGACTCTCATCGATGAAGAAGTATCCTCTCTGCTTGAGGTTCAGCCCGCAGTCGTCACACATGAAGCAGTCGGGATGGTACAGCTTGTCTCTGGCCTTCACGATCGTCCCCCTGTGTTAAAACAGTTTAAGACACTTGTTAAATTACATTTATTGTTACTTTTATTGTCACCTTCATTTTGTGATTGGGTCAATGGTCCTGGAGAAAGAACAGGACAATCTTTATACAAAAAAGAAATGTACTAGTTGTATTTATGTTGGTTTCGAAAAATGTTTTATGCCGTTTTTCAACAAAAGGTTCCATTTAAAGTCCCGCTGTAGACAATTTCAGCCCTTAAAGCAAAATTACATATTTAAAAGTTTTTTTCCTTAAAATTTTTTTTTCTTAAAATATCTCGAATGTACCTCGACAACCCTTGCCTCATTTAGTATGCGCGGTTATATGAATATGCAAATGAGCCCCGCCTCCCACTCACTCACTGGTTGACGATCACACGTTGATCTGATTGGTTACAAGGTAGTGTGTGACGTCAGAAACACCAGCGATTTCAAACCGTGTGTTTTGAGACTGTCTTTGGTTCACTGCAGTTTTAAGCAGAAAATACTCAGCAATGCTGTCCACTTATGAACTTACACTTGGTTTGTCTTAAAGCGTATTAAAAACACCACATAGAAATATAAACTAGAGATTAGGGCTGTCACTTTTTGTTCGAAAATCGATTGCACAATCGATCGGACCAACCAACACAAGTTTCGAAAATGAAAATAGGAATCGATTTTAACGGCTTTCAGGATGCAGAATGTGCGGCGCTGGCCGCTGGGTTCAGCGTTGCGCTTCAGATACAACGCGATTTGCGCGATTGAAACTTTGACCGCGGCGTGCGGCTCAGCCATTGAACCGCACAGTCCAATGGCATAGATCTGACCAATTGTTGGTGTGTTTTGGAGGTAAAAACAAAAGAGCTGCTTTCACAAAACAGAATGTCTCGCAAGCCGTTGAAATGAATGAGTCTCATAGCGCCGCGAATGCCGTGCCCTGTCTGAAAGGCGCTTTCTCTCAGAGCGCGTCCAGCTCGTCACGATACGCCCGCAGCGAACGCCGCATCACGCAGCAACTGCAGGTTCTGATAAACCGCACATAACAGCAAATTATACTTCTGCATAAGGTGTCGCCAGTATTTAGAACACTTCAAGCATAGGCTACAGATAGCTTACAGACTCGGGCTACAGGCTACGTAGGGGAAATTTGTTTGACATTTCTAATGGTGAAAACAGCCATGCTAAAGCCTGCAGTAATGTTTTTCATTGATGTTATGGCAGTCCACTCGGCTTTTCGAGAATGTTACACTCCTGTTTGTATTGTACACGAAATTTCATGCCAATAAATCATCAGAAATATTGTGCGTCTCAAGCGCCCTCTTTACGTTCGTCCTAATGCCGGTTAGTTGTCCGTGGATTGGCCCTATATTTGGCGTCGAAAATGGAAACGTCTTTAGACATGGAAAATCGATTTTACAATCGATTCAATCAACACTTATGTCTCGAAAATCGAAAAGGATTTTTTCACAAAAGTGACAGCCCTACTAGAGATGCACCGATTGATCGGCTGGTGATCGGAATTGGACGATTTTCACGTAAGCGGCGACCGGCCGGTCAGTCCTGATATATGCCGATTTTATGCCGGTCAATGCACTCGGGCGCCGCATGATTAACATCGTGCAACATCAGCATCACACGTGCACACGGAACACACATGTAGGAAACCTCGTGAATTATGGCCGTTTCTCACCGCAAGCACGAGTAACGCGTATTTTTTTCCGCCGTGCATGTTAATCAATGAGTGCGTTCACACCGCGAGCAGGAGCGACGCGGTTTCGGCACCGAGTCTATTTTTGCTGCGCTGCTCACACTCAATTAAAGTGAAGACACACTTTTGATGGACAAAAAGTGCCCAAACAAAATTTCAAAGAAAACGAAGACTCAAAAATATTTATAGAAATTTTACCCATTTAAACTTGTTTTTATTATTCTGTTTGGGTAAAAGTAGCCTATATGGTGTTTTAATAAAAATATATATATATAGAAAATAAATATTGTGTGTGCTGTAAAGTGGTTAGAAAAAAATGAAATCGGAATCGGCTAAAATCAGTATCGGCCGGTAGCCTAGAAATCTAGGACACACCCTAGCGGCAGCTAAATGTATTCTGCAGGCAGGACAGTCTAGCAACTCTCCGTTGACTTTCGAGCTGGAAAAACCTAAATTGGGTCAGGCCAATCACGTCGTGTATAGAGTAGGCGGGGCGGGCTTAACATATGACGACAGAGTTACGAGGGTTCCCTGCCACTTGAAAACAAAGAATGGCGGCTGCGGATGGAGAACAGCGGTCTTTCGAATCGGCTTTGGCCGCGACTCTGGAGGACTTGGAGTTCAGTTTTTCTGTAAGAAAAGAGCAAAGAACGGCACTGAAGTCATTCTTAAAAAAGGAAGAAGTGTTCAGAGTTTTGCCTGGACCGCATCTTTGCCGCTTCGTTGCTCTGGTTGGTTGTAGCGCTATCCTATTGCGTGCAGAGGGAATTTGAAAGACAATCATTTATCCCGCCCCTCGGATTGAACCCTGCCAATGTGAGTGGCCAGACTTAACATCTTGATGTAGGCTATATCGGCAGCTCAAACTCAATGAAAAACCGGATATCGGAATCGGCCTTGAAAATTGTAATCTGTGCCTCTCTAATATAAACAACATTAAAAAGCTGGATTTTCACCACAGGGGGACTTTAATAACTTTCAACTAACTATGACAAATGATAAAGGAATTACGAATTAAGTAATAATCACAACATTAACGTGTCTGAGATTTTTTACTCGCAATATGGTCTAAAATGCATTGTTAATTCCTCAAGTGTTACCTAGTCACTCTTCAGGAACTACTAGTGATCTGGACCATTATTTTAAAGTAAAAAAAGATCAATAGGTTTTGAACAACTATCCTAATACTACACTTTTAAAAGCTTTTGAAAAGTCTTGTATGATAAAAACGGTGGTCAACAGTTGCTAAAGTAGGATTAGCCATTAATGTTTAGTCAGTAAAACGAGCAAATAATAACTTCCTTTCATAAATGGCCTGAAAAAAAAAATCTGAATTGACATGAGCGAACCATGATATGAAACAGAGAGCACAATGTCTTTGATGCACACCTGACGGCTGATTGGCTAATCTCTTATCACTAATTCACTTCCTATTCTAACTCTCTATGAACAGGTACATATTTGAAGGCTATAATATCTATCAACAGCATTTACAATAGGCACATTGTTTCCTTCTTCGGTGGAACTGCTCTTATCACATGACATCACTGTTTGCTGATGTTCCTGTGGGAAAGTGCCAACAGCAGAAGAGTGACTACAGTATCATGACTATCGGGAACACCTGTGCCACATGCTCCAGGCAGGCCCGGCTTCATTTAACAATCACGTATTCAATCCAAGTCACTGTTAAAGTCATTCATTTACTGAAGACACGACTTACAGGCTTATGTTCAAAGATAATAAACAGACATACACTGGCTTCTTAAAGGATTAGTTCACTTTAATCACCAAAAAACGTTTGCTGATAATTTACTCACCCCGATGTCATCCAAGATGTCCATGTCTTTCTTTCTTCAGTGGAAAAGAAATGAAGGTTTTTGATGAACACATTTCTCCATATAATGGACGTCAATGGGCCCCAAACGGGTCAAGGTCCAGATGACAGTGTCAGCGCCGCTTCAACGGGCTTTAAACGACACCAGACGATGAATACGGCTCTTATCTAGCGAAACCATCGTCATTTCAAAAATAAATAAACAAGTTTAAGTTTTTAAGCACAAACGCTCGCCTTGCTCTGTTCTGTGATGCGCGTTCGTGACGTCATGTAATACACAGTTACGCTGTAAAGGTCACGCTTGACGAGTCAGTGTTTACAAATGTGCGGAAGGAGGACCATACACACATATTCAAATGTCTTTGTGTCAGTTTATCGTTTAAAATGCCCATTGCATGTGCGTATCCTGGGTGTTGGAATATTAAAAAGCCTAAAAAAATTTTTTCGTCTGGACAGAAATTTTGGACTTTTCATAGAGCGTGACCTTTTCAACGTAATAACACGAAACGCGCATCACAGAACAGAACAAGGCGAACGTTTGTGCTTATAAAACTTAATTTTATTTATTTATTTTTGAAATGACGATGGTTTCGCTAGATAAGACCCGTATTCATCGTCTGGTGTCGTTTTAAAGCCCGTTGAAGCGGCACTGACACTGTCATCTTGGACCTTGAACCGTTTGGGGCCCATTGACGTCCATTATATGGAGAAATGTTTTCATCAAAAACCTTAATTTCTTTTCGACTGAACAAAGAAAGACATGGACATCTTGGATGACATGGGGGGTGAGTAAATTATCAGCAAATTTAAAAAAAAACTCAAAAAAAAAATACTTTGTCTATTCAATCCATCTAGTGTCTTGATGTTCATTTAGGGGCAAATATTGCTGTATATTTAAACATTCAAACATTCAAGTACTTTACTTGAGTAATTATTTTTCAGGCCGACTTTTTACTTTTACTCCTTACATTTTCACGCAATTATCTGTACTTTCTACTCCTTACATTTTAAAAATAGCATCGTTACTCCTATTTAATTTCTCCTAAATGTTTTCATTCCCGCTTGTTTTCATTCTGGCTTGTCGTCGTTCAAAAAATGGCCAATTATACAATAGATCTGAGTCCCGCCTCCTGAACACACATCGCTAAACTGATTGGCTTTGTGTTTTCTTTCTAACTTGTGAGAGGCTGTCCGCGGCGCGCTGTAGTTACATTTGGTTTGTGCGAAGCGGCAAAACTCCTCCGAAGGAAACCTACTGTAGATGCGGTAAGCGAGGGAGAAATTAATCAACAGTTTTGTGCTCAAGAATACGGGGCAAATCGCGTCAAATATTGCTTTGGGGACAGCCGTTTTTACAATATTGCCTACTGTATGACAATCGCGGGATAAGTGGCAAACATAATCGTTAGTGTGTGTGTGTGCGTGCGCGCGTGTGTGTGTGAGAGAGAGGAGAGAGAGAGTGTGTGCGTGTGTGTGAGAGAGCGAGTGTGTGTGAGAGGGAGGACTGAGTGTGTGTGTGTGTGTGTGTGTGAGAGAGAGAGAGAGTGTGGTGTGTGTGTGAGAGAGAGAGAGAGAGAGAGTGTGTGTGTGAGAGAGAGAGAGAGAGAGAGTGTGTGTGTGAGAGAGAGAGAGAGAGAGAGTGTGTGTGTGAGAGAGGAGAGAGAGAGAGAGTGTGTGTGAGAGAGAGTGTGTGTGTGTGTGTGTGTGTGTGTGAGAGAGAGAGAGAGAGAGAGTGTGTGAGAGAGAGAGAGAGAGAGAGGAGAGAGAGAAGAGAGAGAGAGAGAGAGAGAGAGAGAGTGTGTGTGTGTGTGTGTGTGTGTGTGTGAGAGAGAGAGAGTGCGTGCGTGTGTGTGAGAGAGAGAGTGTGGTGTGGTGCGCGCAACCATTATAGTGTCAAAATATCCCCACAAAGATGGCAATATCCGAAATCCTTATATGTGGCTGAAACAGGTATACCTATTATACAGCTATAGCTAGTGCCTCACAAGTTTTTCAACATTTACATTTTAATATATAAAACATTATAGTCATTATGGCCTTAGAAATTGTTTTTTTTTGAGGAGGTGGGGTGCACTATAGGCCCCTTTGGCGCGGTCTAAGCTTTTACTAAGCATTACTTTTACTTTTATACTTTAAGTAGTTTTGAAACCATGTACTTTTACACTTTTACTTGAGTAAAAAGCTTGAGTTGATACTTCAACTTCTACAGAAGTCATTTTAAACCCTAGTATCTGTACTTCTACTTGAGTAATGAATGTGAATACTTTTGACACCTCTGGTCATGATAATGGAATTTCTAAGTTCAATATGTACAATGTAGCCTAGTAATGCAGTTAAACAGACTAGGTTATTTGTACAAATCATACAAATGCCCCATTCCGAAACATTTCTAACATACATTTACATTGTAAAAACAATTAAAAATCCACCTTTGATTGTTGAAAGTTTTCCTGGTGCATTTCACTTACAGGCAATATGATTTCCTGTAGCATTTTTCACAACTTTTGACAACATTTAATTCAAGAGCATGTAGAGATTGGAGCTGGGCGTCATTTGAGTCTGCAGTGAGAACCATTTGGCGAGATTCGCGATTACACATGACATGACACAGTCCGAGAGCCCACACTCAATATCTGAGTCCAGTTTATTCGTAGGCCTGTATTTGAGAGCTCGCGTCCAGTTTTTTTCGTTACAATATTGCGCTCGCGACATTTGCCATTAAAATATGCCATAGAAACCTGCAGGTATGAATAAAATGATGCGCAATACCTGCAATCCCCGCGCAGAGGGGAGGTGTCCAAACTCGCTGTCGGAGAGATGAGAGAACGAGAACGCGCAGCTGGTATTGGCGTAGGCTATATACTTCAGAAAATGAGTATTGGAGTATTGTCAGATATTTCAGTATCGAAATGTATCCATGTAGTTTGTTGTTTCTCCAAACTTTCAGTCCAGCCATTAATCACTCTGAGCTAACGTTACTTGCCTCCTTCACTTATGATCAGCTCTTAAAAACCTTTTAAAAAGGTTTTTTTTAAAACCTTTTAAAAAAAGCTTTTTTCAGTCCAAATATCAGGGTTTTTATTGGTCCGTTTACGATCAGATATTTTTATTGGCTACCGAAATGATTGAATTATTATATCAATTAAAATTGTACTCAGTAACGAAATATGATTTTAGAAGTAGCGAAGTAGATTACTTAGCTTAATATCTACTTGAGTACAAGTAAAATGACAGATTTAAAAATATACTCAAAAAAGTACAAGTACCCGAAAAAAACTACTTAATTACAGTAACGTGAGTAGTTGTAATTCGTTACTTCCACCTCTGAAAATCAGGGTATGAAAAATGCCCTTTTATTTCTAAATTATGACAATTTTTGATGTAAAAATCACACTAACATTACAAATGCACCCCAGTAAACATTATAAAAGTGAATTCCCCCATAAGCAGCAACACATGGCACTCACACAATGCCGTTTCCGCAGCGCGTGCACTGAGGCAGCTTCTGTAGGCCGGCCATGGGCGCCAGAGGAGCCGTGATGGGGCTGCCCAGCTTCGGCACGGGGGATTTAACCGGGGATCGCAGGCCTCGCACCCCATGCCTGTCCACCGGTGAGACCCCTGGAAATGAAAGAACACACAGAATATGATACAGTGATCAACTATTGTATAAGATCTTATACTGGAAACCAAGTGTTCTTCTTTTGAAAGAGACCTTTGATGCAGAAATGATGCACCTGAATGAATGAATAGTGCGGACAGTCTGCCTGAAAATATCTGATTTGAGAAAAATATCTGATTGGCCTGCAGTCTGAACATAGCCTCATTTCCTGAGGGCCTTTCAACAGAGTTTACCTCCAACCCTAATGAAACACACCTGCACCAACTCATCAAGGTCTCCAGGATCACGGGAAACATGCTTTCTGGACAAGCTTATTGGTTCAGTATGTGAGCATTCATTCAGAGAGAAAACACATTAGGCAAGCAGAATGCAAGTATGATGCAAGACGCACATCTGAAGTTATCACACACACACACACACACACACACACACACACCCGGAACTGAAGTTTAATTCAGTTTGATTCTGTGAACCGGCTAAAAATAACTATTTGTTCAAGAATCGCACATTATCGTTTCTAATCGAACATAAGTTTATACTGTTTATACTGAAATCATTGATGTTTTACAAGAGAAATCACAGACAATTTTGTGATTCTGTTACGACATTTCTCAGTAATTTCGATGGTATCCACAAAGTATGATTGACTGTCACACAACTGTCAGCCATTCAGTGACGTCAATGCTGTGATGATGCGATTATCAGGCACACATTATCCAATGTAACCGCTACGCTCATCTCGGGGTGCAAACTTAAAATTTCAAAACTGTGAAACAATAAGCTACAAATAGTTTGTACTTATTATATCTTAGTCCAGATAAGTCGTAGTGTTGTGCACATTTTACTACCAAATTGCTTGAAATGCTGAAAATAAAATCTGTAACACACAAAAGCCTTCCTGAAGCTCAAACAGAAGAGCATAGCGCTTGCAACGCCGGTGTCATGGCCTCCATTCCCAGGGAACTGATCAAATATATACTTTGAATGCTATTTAAAGTTGCTTTGGGATATGCCGGTACAAAATGCATCTCTTCCGGGGAAGAAAAATGAACATACAGGATGGGGATTTCAAAAGAAGAGGCCGTGAAATCTCCCATCACCCTTTCCACTTCCCCACAGTGTTTTTTCACTTGCCTGTGACTTTCTATTAATTCTGAAAAACCTTGATCTTGTTCAGATGTGGGTGTTTGATCAGGGTTAGAGGAGCAGACTTGACCACACCTGGCCTAAATAATGTTTCATAATTGTTTAATTGTGGCTTCCTATTACTGGACTCCCAAAGTTAATTGCTGTTCTTCTTTTCTCCAGAACTTCCCCCATTAACTTAATCTTTCCAATTTCTGCATTAATCCACTAATTCACTCACAAACCTATTCATCAGAGTTAAATTCATTCTTTAACTCTTTCCCCGCCATTGACAGAATTTTCCGTAATTTATGAGACAACGCTTCATTTCGGGCTTTCCCGTGTTTTCACTGTTATACAGTAGGGGGCGCTATTACTCAGCTTCTGAAAGAGTGCTGAATCTCCTGATCAAAACACAAGCGAAGAAGAAGCAGAAACAAGCGATCTCATATGCAAGCATATGCATATGTAAAATAACGCGACCATTAACATTAGACGGCATATAAATCAAAACTGCCTGATGTTACTGAATGAAATGTGGACCCAGGACGAGCTACAGGACTGTGAAGCTTTGAGGCGTTGATGGACTCGATCTATTCATCTGTGTTTTTTTCATCGTTCTGAATCCCTTTCCAGACGTAGTCTTTAACAAAATTGATTTTTTTTCCAGCTTTTTACTCAAAATTTTGCTTTTTTTAACCCTCTGGGGACGGCAAATGCGCCGGCGCGTTTTGCTCGTTTTTTTTTACATAGCAGCAAAATAGACTTAAAATACTGGTCATACAGACTTAAGAAATATAAAAAATAAGTTTGGTAAATGTCTACTTTTTTTATGTGTCCACTTACAATCTAAATAAAACATTGTGCTTTTGTAAAATAAAGAAAACAAACAGGGGTGTGCTTTCTCTGCCTCTCCGTCTCCGTGAACTTTTTTTTTCTAGTGCACGTCTGTAAACATAAACAAAACTCAGCGAATACTATTCACCCAGACATGAGCAATATATCTTTATAATCATTTAAGTGTGTACTTTTAAATTATCTAATTCAAAACTAAAACAAAATATTCTCTGTTTATGTAATCTATATAAAAAGAGCGAGTTTCTCATTTCAGCTCATTATATCTCGTTATCTTTTAATGTGACCACGCCCACGGAGAGCGCGCGCTATTCAAATGCAAATGATCTGAGGCAATACATGCAAACGTGCAAACCGGCCACATCAGCTTGATAAAACACATCAAGTTTAATCATTTTTTTTGTTGTTGTTGTTGTTTAAAAGCAGAGGATCTGTTCTTTTGATGTATTGCATCCTCAGATATTCATACAACTAAATATTCTTGGGGCCATGAAACCTTTGTGAAAATGATTCAAAGAAAATGCTGGCGTGGAAAGAGTAAAAAATTCTCATTTTGTGTCCAGTGGCAGCAGAGCACACGCTCTGAGCGACTTGAGGATGATAAAATATTGACAGAATTGTAACTATTGCTTTGAACAGCAACTTCTGACTTTCCAAGAGGGGCTTGTTTAGCCCAAAACAAAACAATCTCCCGGAGTAAGCGCTTAGCAGCTGTCCCTGGAACAAGAGAAGGCCAGAATTAATGTCCTTCACACTTCAATCCCGAGTCAGACACTATTCTCCATGCAGACGTAGCTGAAAATCCCACGGTGTGTGTGTGTGTTAGCTTCAGGGCATGGTTGGGACAGAGCCATATGGCCAAGTATGGAGCACAGCTGCCAAGGCCTCCTCCTATCTTCTCTGTTTCATGCTGAACGAGGAAACATCCGGATAAAAAAATCTGCGTAACTGTCTCAGCGGTGCCCGCCTCAGTCATCTGACTGTTGTTGTGCCAAAGTGAGATCATTAACTCTGCGTTATTCTCAAGAACTGCTGGGACAGGTTACTACTCTCCAAACCTGTCAGCGAATACCACTAATTACACACTTAAAACACTTGATCCCTGATCCCTGTGGCTCCATGGGGATCTAATTCAGTGTGCGAGAGATGGCGAAGCCGTAAGTATAGCATGGTCTAGAAGCTTCTCCGTGGATCTGGCTTAGACAAAATACATTTTTGGGGCTTATATGACACAAAGCACAACATTTTTGGGAGCTTTTTAGCCTCCGAGACAGAAGAGAGCAATCTGGCCCAAAAAAATCCAGAATCCAAAGCAGTGCTTTTACTGAATACATTTTTCAATAGCGAGACAATTTTCTAATTAGTGTAGCATTTCTAGCAACAAGTAAATAGCGACACTTCATCATTCTTATGTTATTGTTTCCAGTGAACATACTGAGGCGATAATCATTGTATTATCGGTTTGATCACACAAAAAAATTACAATATAGGACATTATCGATAATTAACAATTCCAAAATACATTCTGAGCAGGGCTTGGCATTCACTTTTTTGCTGATAATATGTGACGAGTGGTTTTCCAAAGTTAAAGCCACTCAGCATTGTCACTGCCCACAGTTTTGACCTCGATACCATGGGGAAAAACTGTCATATAAATATTTTTAATATTATCTTATAATTTGGAAGCAGGTTTATTAGGCTGCTGTCACTTTAAGACAGAATGCACAGATCCATTACACTGTTACACATGTGTTTTCTTTCTCGACTGTTTACGTTCACATAAAACATAACTGACTGTGTTTACGTGAATAATTGCCAAGATCAGCATTTGAACATTATCTTGTGAGTATTTGATTGTTTAAGCGCAATAAGCAGTGGACATTTTTTTTAGTACTGAGAGGCTTTATGTAGGGCTGTCGCGGTAAAGGAATTTCCCTTGCGGTAATTTGAGTGGATCAATAGCGCGATATGCGGTATTATCGTCATTTATTTCTTTATTTTGATTTATTAATATTTATTTGTTGCTATATAAATAAGTGTTACGATGTGGTCAGCATGCACAAATACGAGGACATTTTCAGTAACAAATGTAACCAAAACTAATACCGTTCATTCAACGAACACGTTCAAAAACTCGGAATCATTAAAAGATAGATGTAATGAAACGAGGTGTTCATTATTTTTAACTTTGAGCTCCACTTTTCAAGGCTCAGCTGACCAGCATTCGCTGAAGCTGAATCTTCACTAATAGAGACCTTTTTTTCTCCCCGCTGCTTTTTTTTTCCCGCGGCTTCCTCGCGCTGAGGAATGCTGACCAGCGCTGTCGCCATTCATGGTAAATACCCTTAAACATTAAAATGGTGATACAACAAATATTCCGCTTTCCACGGCAACCTTTTCACGAATATATATGACTTGACCTTCAAAGACAGACGCAGGTAATCGCACACGCTCAGCCGATCTCTCTCATTCACTCTCGTCTGTTTAGGCTTAAGTGCAAATCCATGAAGCCTCTGTACAAATGACCATGATAAACAGTCTTGTTATCATTACTAACTTATTTAACATTCAATATACATGCACAAAGTTCAAAACAATAAGGGAATATAGCCTTATGAAAAAAGAAAGCACGCGAATATCGCGGTTTGCTGCGGTTACTTGTATTCCTCTGCGGTTGGCTTGTCAGTAGAGCGGTACTACAATATTGCGGTTATCGTTATTGCGGACAGCCCTAGCTTTATGTGTCGCGCTTTGGGTTTGAGCTCAAAATCTGCGGGAATGAGTAAAATTATGCGCAAATACATTTTTTGACAACACTACACTGCACTTATTATTTCAGATGCCTTTAAAAAAAAAACTTACAATTAAAAAGTGCAGATATTATATATAAAATTCAACCTGCCAAACTGGCTAGTAGGAGTAACTGCGTTACACTTCTGAAATACACCCGCGTTCGTCAAGCCCTGATTCTGAGAGAGAAGTAATGAAGTAAAACTGACACCCATCCTCAGCCTCCAGGATTCCCTGCAGGTATTTAAAGGAGCCAGATTGTTTGGGAGCGGACACCGGTTCTCGTGGTCCTGAAGCATCCTGTAGACGTCTGACTGCGGGTCGAAACCATTGCGGTTGCCTGATGAATTCACTGGTGGTTCGGGGCTGAAACTGAAAGAAAAACAACATCCAGATCTCGTTCTCTTCCAGAAACATCTGCTATTGCCATGTGTTTGCATACTGAACTAAACACTATCTCAGTGCATCAAGTTATTTATAAAAGCTCGAGTACATCTCTGAAGGAATGGAAGCCAAAGTAACTGGTTTAAAATTCAAATACAACACTGTTGCAAATATTCAGATACACACATTCACTAACATTCAAAAGTTAGGGACACAGTAAAGCTGAATCTTGTAATAAACGTGCAGTTGTTAATGTTGGAAGTAATCACAGTTAACAGCAATTGTCATGCATGTGTTTTTACTATCTTTAAATTAAATTGTGTAAAATAATAAATATATTTATGTTCACTTAACACACACACATATATATATATATATATACATAAACATAAACAGTTGGGAAATAAGTCGCATGTGTATCAGTATATACTGGGATCCGTGCAGTCCGCTCTTAAAGTGACAGCAGCCTAATATTCCTGCTGCCGTCTGTGCCGTTAATATAATCAAACAAGAAAAGACAAAGAGGAAATAACTCGCTGCTCTTTAGTAGAAGTAAAGACGGCTCTGTTGTTTATTTTTATAATTTATTTAACAGGAATGCTATATTTGTTCAGCTTTAAGCTGTTCCTAATCACCTTTCAATGGAATAAAAGAATTGAGAGTTGTCAATTCACGATCATTTTTCATCTCTTAATTTATTCATACTTAAATGCATTGTTAGTGTAGTATGCCTGTTATTTATTTGAGTATCGGTGATCGGTATCGGCCAATACTACACTGTTTACAGTGATCGTAATTGGCCCAAAATATCTCCATTACTAATAGTAAAGAATGAGTAGACATGTCCAAACAAGTTTGACTGGTTATATGTGTCAAGATCTTTGAAGGAACTGATTTCCCCCAAGTACACAGCAGATACTTTGATGGATTTCCTTGTTGGAAGTTTCCATGAGAGTGATCAGTGTTTTGACAACTTCTACCTTACGTACATGCAGGAATTCATAAACAGCGGATTTGTCATCTTCAGAGTAAACAGTGAGTTTTACAAGCAACCAAACGTTCTCGATCACCCTTATCTTCATCCAAATACACTAGTGCTTCAGAAAAACTCAAGGATGTTTTGCAAATATCAGTGCGGCAGATGTTCCCTGAAAACTGTTCGCTTCTCCCAGTCCTGTGCTTCGCTGAACTCATGAACTCATTTTTACATAACAATATGCCTGAAGAGCTGTGGCATATTTCAGTCTGAAATGTTTATTGTTGTGTGCAAGTGCTCTGAGTGAAGACAGGACCTGCACTGTAGATGTCCAACATGGGAAAGATCCCGAGATCGCTTCCTTGATAAATCACTATGTTTCTCACAGCCTTGTGAGGATCGTAAATATGTGTTTCTGGCACCACTGCACGACCGGTGTGGTTTGTGTTGGCTGGAGCTGAGCTGTGTACAGTTAACATGAATTCAGAACTGAACCTATTTACCTTGCGTTCCTGGTCTAATTGTTATTCTAAAGAAAAATGCTTTGGGCCCTATCATTCACCGGTGCAGTGCAGCGCCAGGCAAGTGTGTTTCGCTAGTCTCAGCCCGACGCAGTTATCATTTTTGGCGCGTTGCTATTTTGAGAAACAGAAATAGACTGAGCCATTGACCGACTGAAACCTGGTCTAAAGTCAATGGCGCAGTATTTTTTCTGTTATTTAAAGAGCGCGTAAGTGATGTGAGCCTATAGAGCTAAGTCCCTCCTCTTCCGGTGGACCCATGGGACCTTAATTCGGAAAAATATTGTATGGTAGTCAATGGCGAGAGACAACAAATATTTTGATCTTGTTTGAATTGTGCCCTGAATTACATATATGATGTTTGTCAATTTAAAATATACATTTTAAAGTCAAGAAAGTCGCAGTTTGATGTAAAACTGTTGAGGTGTAAGACTGTGAAAATACATAATTACAAAGACTACGAACCGAAAAGGCGAACATGTGACGTCATAATACCTTTTCACTCAATGAATGAAGCTAACTTTACTGAAGCTAACTTTACTGAAGCTTAACTTTACTGAAGCTAACTCTACTGAAGCTAACTCTACTGAAGCTAACTCTACTGAAGCTAACTCTACTGAAGCTAACTCTACTGAAGCTAACTCTACTGAAGCTAACTCTACTGAAGCTAACTTTACTGAAGCTAACTCTACTGAAGCTAACTCTACTGAAGCTAACTCTACTGAAGCTAACTTTACTGAAGCTAACTCTACTGAAGCTAACTCTACTGAAGCTAACTTTACTGAAGCTAACTTTACTGAAGCTAACTTTACTGAAGCTAACTCTACTGAAGCTAACTCTACTGAAGCTAACTCTCTACTGAAGCTAACTTTACTGAAGCTAACTCTACTGAAGCTAACTCTACTGAAGCTAACTCTACTGAAGCTAACTCTACTGAAGCTAACTTTACTGAAGCTAACTCTACTGAAGCTAACTTTACTGAAGCTAATTTTACTGACGCTAACTTTACTGAAGCTAACGTCTGTCATGTTATCTATAGTATCACGTTATAATCGTGACGTTACGCCGTCATGCCGAGTGTGTTGTACCAGACTGCACACACACGAGCAACGGTGACGTATAGTGCGAGATGAGAGATGTAGTTCATTGAGTGATTTTCACATAAAACTAAATGTTACTCTTCTGTTTTAAGACAAAATGCGACTTACTTGACTTTCATAATTATCTTTTAAATTGACAAACATCATATGTGTAATTCAGGGCACAGTTCGGACGGAATAAAAAGATAAGTTGTCTATCGCCATTGACTACCATACATATTTTTTTCCGAAATAGGTCCCATGAGCCGGAGGCAGAGGGGCGGGACTTAGGCTCTCTATAGGCGGGTCCAACACGCGTACACTCTGCTTATTACACACACAGCGACACGCAGCAGCACACAAACATGCCAAATATTACAAATAAAAGATAAAACGTAGATGGTCTTCTTGCACGCTTTAATCTTGATCCGTTCCCTCGCTAGAGAAGCTTTAAATTTTTCCGCTTGTAAATTCCTCCATGTAAATAGCGAATCCGCCATGCGCGAGCACAACTGGCTTTTAAAGGGAATGGGAGAGTCTGATAGTTTTTTTGCATGTTACGCCCAAAACACACCCATTACTCATTAAGAGAATAGAGACGACCCGTTTAGACCATGCGCCGACCATTTTCCCCAGTTTAAAATGGGGAATTAAACTCGGATTCGGACACGTCCTAAGTACACTTGCACCAGCGCTTTAGACCATGTGCTTAGATCCTTAAATAGGGCCCATTATGCTGTTCCTGTGCATGTGTGAAAAACCGTGAAATGTCCCACCTGTGAGGAGAGCCCAGCTGAGTCCTGCCATCTGCTTGGGAAGAGCGCCATTGCCGTTGTTGTGCGAATACAGTCCGGCTGGATTGTTGTAAGTAGGTCTCGAGTTGCCGTTATTGTAGGACACACCGCCTGTGATGGGACTCTTGGGCGAGGGACTCTTCGGAGTGGGACTATAGCCACTGCTGATTGGTCGAAAGGTCTGTAAAAAAAGAGAAAAAAAGGTCGTTTTTGATTGTAAGCTAGGGGGATGTAACGAGACCCTCACGTCATGATTCGATACATATCACGATACGATATTGCGATTACATATGATAAAAGGTTAACAATTTTTTTTACTGTTGATTAAAATGCTAAATTTGGTATTACATTGTGTGTGTATTTA